>JAMKCH010000897.1:0-41929 GCA_023653785.1 Ophioderma brevispina | reverse complement strand
ACCTCAAGTGTGGTAGTCTTGATTGGAAAATGTAAATTAAATTAATTCGGGACTACTTCCAGAAATATGGAACCAATATTGTGTTTTACATGGATTTAAAATATACGATTACAGACTTGTAGACTGCATCTGAGTGTTCAAGAACTGGTTGATGTTTGTCTGTAATTTGTAAATATCATCATAACTGATGATGTGGGAATTCAAAAGCACACTAGTAACTTAAAACAAAATGTATGAAAGTAACATGTATACATGGGACTTCAGGAGCAAATTCTCTTCCATCTTAAATAAATGCAAAAATAAATTAGTCTCGCTGCTGTTATTCTGTTAAGGACTACTTTGAGATTCATGTTACCGCGTTTTTCCAAAGCGCTCATTGTGGATATATGCCGTGTTTATAATCTTTTTGTCTTGTTTTCCTTCATATGGTCATAAAACCCAGAAAACTCAATTTTTTTACCTTTTCTTACCAGTTTGATTTTACAAAAAAACGGGTAAAGGGATCATCATTTCGCGCTTCAGGCCGGATCAGGGCTTAGTCCCCGACAGTACCCATAAAAATTAAGAATCGTGTGCCTAATTCTACGTTGCAAGTGATCTTCTCATACAAGAAAAATTTTAGAAATTTTACATTTTCTGCCTATGTAAAAGGGCAGAAATTCAAAACCCAGTGGCCTACGGCTTATAAAGTATTGCTCATATGGAAACATATACTATCAGAATCACTGATATTTAGAAATAATTGTCTCGAGTAACTAATGCCTTGATGATATCTGAACCACAAACAAAAAAAGGGGGGCTATTTGACGAAAAAATTCAATCACCATGACCAGGTTAGGATAGTATTCTAAGTATTTAAAATTATGCTCCCCTTCACATTTTTTTTAATTTTATTTTGAATAGAGTATATTCTATATTGTGGACCTCTATGTCCTTAGGGTGACCGGAGTGGGAATAAGTCTATAATGCTAAACATATGCTTTGCTTACGCACCTGACGTGTATAGCTTAATGATCGATATTGATTCAAGCAGTGCGAAAAGCATGGGAAAGATCCATCCAAGCCCAGAGCTACCAGACCTATTCACTCCTTAGCCATACCTACAAGCTCTTTTGAACGCCCTCTGCTCAATCGTGCGCAACCTGGATAGACGAAACATCATACCAGAACAAGCATGTTTCAGGCAGGCCAAATCAAACAACAAGCCAAAAGAGTACTCAACCTAACTCAACCACATTGAGGATGGTTCGAGAAGGGTTTTTTCTATTTATGGTAACCGAGAGTGTTCGCCGCCTCTCAGCATCATACGACAATGTTAATCACAGATGCCTACTCCATAAGATCCTGGGAATTACCAAGGACATCCGCGTGTTTTGACTGAGCTTATCCGTGGACTGCTGGCTAACAGGATGTTCGTGGTTAAGCTAGGAGCGAAGAGAAGCCTGATGGCGTAGGCTCAAGAAGGTCTACCACAAGGGAAGGTGCTTTTGCAACTTTCCGTTCAACACTAATACCAAAGACCAACCTAGGAGTGCAGGGGAAACCGGTCGTTTATTTAGCAGGGACGATTTGGAAATAGCGCACAAGATGCCGAGTTCACAGTTGTTGAAGAGAGACTTTCCAAAAGCTTGGGTGAAACTCACTCCTTATTATGAGGAAACCCCTACGTGCAATCCATTCTAAGACAGGTGTTGCTTTCCATCTACGCACCGTGAAGCCAAACGTCAGCTCTTAAAGTACTGGTCTGGAAAACTACCCTGGAGCAGTGTTAACCCTGGCTACCTAGGAAGTTCACCTTGGCCGCATCTCTCTTATTTAAGACCCACATTGAGAAGACGAAGAGTAAAGTATGTTCACGCATAAAATCGTGACCAAACTCATGGTGGGGGTGCTCGCCCACTTACACTTAGATCGACGGCACTTGCCTGTGCTACATGTGCAGAGTATGCCTGCCTGTATGGGAAGATCAACCCATGACAAGAAGCTTGATCCAGCTTAAATGCCTCCTTTGCCGGGTTATCACAGATGCTCCGTCACCACCAACGGACAATTTGTGTACATCATAGCAGAATTCTCCACCAGACATCCGTCGTAGCGTTAGCGAGCATGCAAGAGCGTGAGCTGCCAAGTATCCAATGTGAAAGCACCCTATGTCGGACAGCAACTGCTGCCAACCGCCTTCAATCCATAGAGAGTTTCTTAAAAAAGTCCAACTCTGGAATTGAAACATTCTCTAAGGAGCTGAAGAGAGATCGCCTTGTGGAAAGAAAGGATTGCTCTCAACCACGTAAGTAACATTGGTATTGAAACCGGTGAGCATCTCCCCTGGACCGACTACTCAGGATGAATGCGATGCCTCAATAGATGAGAACCAGCAACTGGCCGATCTAAGGTTTCCTTGCCAGAGTGGGGCTACCTGGAAGCGATAAAGGTACTACCTGTGGCTTGTGGAACAGCACACGACAATGGAACACCTCTGGTTGCCCACGCTGGAGCACAATGCACAAACAAGGACCTGCGGAATTCAGTGAAGAAGCCAGACGTTGTTTCCATCTATGGCTGGTCATTTTTTTGTAATTTTTGAGAACCACAGTGTTTGGACACGATACGAAGAAGAAGTGCTCATAGAAAACAGGGTGCATGGGGACAGTGAATCCCGCGAAAATTATGAAAACAAGAGTTAATTATACCAAATTTTAAATACAATATGAAATCGCTTGAAAGGAGGATGAACGATTTGATTGATTTGATTACGTTTCATCTTTATGATGACTTTGAACCCAAAACCCATCTGTAAAGTTTCGCGGCGATATTTCAATATTTATGATGTGAGAGCTTAAAAAACGTGATTTGTAAGCCCCATAGAGTACTAGGGTTAAAATTAAAAATATTGGTCGACCAAAATGAGGCCGCCCATTTCCACTCAATAAACATCCAAACCAAAAGCCCTTTAACCTTTTTAGGAAAAAATAGTATAGCTTTCTTAGACATCAAAATTTTGACCACTTAAACTGTAAAAATACCGGCTTTTACAGTAGTGACTGTTGTTAATTTGGAATACAGTAAATACTGTAACTTTTATGTTCAATTTTCGAGGCCTAATGATGACTAAATTTGAAAATCAATGAGTATCGACATTATCATACACAATTTATGATAAGTACTAAAATTGACAGGAAAACATACCGTACATTTTTACAGGAAAATCCTGGCATCCATTGCCAAAAAAACCAGGTAAAATAAGCTTTTATATTTACTGTATTATATTTACAGTTTGATGCAATATATTTCTACAACAAACTGTAAATCTTAGAATACATGACCGTTAAAAAATTGTTGTAGGCCTACTAAGTTAGGTGTTCGTGTTAGTCAGTGATTTTTATTCTCCACACATTCACAATCTCTGTAATAACTCACCAATAATATATGTTTTTAAGTTGTTTGATTATTAACCTAATTTTACAGTTACTGTAATTCTGTTATACCAGATTTTTTGGCAGAAGGATGCCAGGATATTCTTGTAAAATTACAGTTTTGGTTTTTAAGTGCCACAATCGAGGTTCTGGGACGAGGATATTGGAGATCGGCATGAAACTTTAGCCTTTATACTTATAGTTAACCTTTGTAAACACGGTAAATTAATAGCAGGTTTTAATTTGTTCATTGCGTCTTGACGTACTGTTACACTGTAAAAATACAGGAAATTACCGTAAATACTGAAAAAGCTACAAAATGACAGTACTTGTGCGTAATTGGAAAATACACAAAAATATCTGGAGTCATTTGCCAGGCCCGTTAAGACTAAATTCAAAACGTTAGCTCTTGTTGTCAAAGTTAAAGAATAATAAACCTAATTTAATACACATTGGATTTTATAGTTATACGATATAAAATTACAGATAAAAATAATGGGAATTTTACAGTATTATGCGGGCATCCATTATGCCAAAACGGTTTAAAAATACAGATTTTACAGGATTGGGCGTATATTTTTACAACAAAGTTACACAATGTAAAGAAGGTCTATATTGGCGAACAGCGTTTACTAAGTTGGGTTGATCATCAGTGCGTTTTTCTACATGTACACACATTATACAAAGCTCTGTAATAACTCACCAAATACATACACTGTAGAAAAAGAAAATGTGTAATTTACATGAATACTGTAACAAATTTACAATATTTGACGTATTGGAAATAAGCAAATACTGTGAATTTTATGTTCAATATTCCAGGCCTATGGTGACTGATTTACGTGGGGAGCTTTTATTCAAATTCTAAATAATATCCAACATTATTTTACACTATTATGAATATTTTCAATTATACGATTAATACTAAAATTACAGGAATAAAATACGTAAATTTTACAGGAAAACTCTGGTCCACTCTGCAATATTCAAACACGGTAAAATACCGCATTTAGCATATATAATTAAAAGTTAATGTATTATTTTACAGTTTGATGTAATATATTTTACAATAAACTGTAAATTTTTCAGTATATGCACCGTAAAAATGATAGGCCTACTAAGTTAAAATGTTCGTCAGTGTTTTTTTTTATTTTCCACACATTCACAATTATCTCTGTAATAACTCACAAACTATATGTTTTTAGGTTTGATTAAATTAATTTTTACCGGGTTTGTTGGCAGAATGGATGCCAGGGATTGCTGGTAAATTTAAGAGTATTTTTTACAGTGTACATGTTCAAGTGTTTTGAATCATTTTTTCTGAGTATACTTAATTGTTACCCAATTTTATTTTCAGAATGATGTATTAATAACTGCTAAAAATTTACTATTGTGACAGTGTAGTCATAGTATAGATTGGCAAATAAACACTTTTTAAATCTCTATTAAGACCAGCAGATTCGATGGTCATTTTGACTGCTAAAAACAAATCTGACAAGCATTTTGATCTCGAATAAATTTTTGATCTGGTTCCGTTGATTTTAAATTATGCATGTAAAGTCAATTGTGAATTTTGACAGACTAGTAAGGAAAATTAATTAAAATGTTATACAACAAAAGAGATGTTTACTGAAGCATGCCACAACACTCATATAATGGCATATCTTATGTCCTTTTTTGTAAGTCTAAATGGCTATTCTATTCACTGTTTCGCACCCAATAGTTGCAGGAAAAATAGTTAGCGGAGCTAAAAGTTGCCAGGAAAATCGTAAAGCCCAGTGCTAGTGTGGGGGATTTTTAAACGCCCCGCCCTTCTTTTATTTTAATTGATTATTTGAAAATTGGTTTATACCTTCAAATGAAACAAGTGTTTGTTTGGTAGACAAAGCTTAAGGATAAAGGCAAATTGAAAAGTTGGAAGAAAACAAGTCACAAGCCTAAACAGTCAATATCTTGAGTATAGACTAAAATAATTTTTTACATGTTTTGCCTTCATTTTAAGTAATGGTAATACAAAAAAAATAGGAAACACCTTTGTTTAAAAAAAAATCAATGCATTATGCTGAAATTAGTCGTTGTATAAGTCGTCGAGTTGATGGCGTACGAAAACGCAAAATTGCAGGAATTGACTCTTTTCTCCCAAATCGATTGGATAATGAATTTTGATGTTTGTTCCCGGTTGTGGGTTTAAATAAAAGATTCAGTTTGCGCTGTTTTTATCCCAAAAATATAGTCCTATATTCTTCTGAAATCGAGAGCAATACCATTAAACTGAACATTAAAATAGAAAAATAATATTCAAAAAGGCTTTTAATCATGACCAAAAAAACTTAAAACGGAACGGACAAACCTGTCTAGCGTATGGTAGCGAGAGGTGGCGCTCTACTATCTACTGTAGATAACAGATACGGTTGATGACGTACGTTATGTTACAGCACGCCGCCGTTTAGTCACCCATACAAAAGTTTTTTAGTAGCCCAAGGACACAAGATCTGCGAAGCCTGCGTATCGCATAAAAATAAACAAAATAAACCACCTCAGTTTTCACGGCTCTTGGATGAACACACAAAAGAGAATATGGGTTAACAGGTTCAAACGTCAAAGAATGGGCGTTCATCAAAATGAACATACCAAAACCATTATTAAATAGGGAATGATGATTCACCGGGTTCTCGTGATTAATGTATAATCATTAGGTAAAATAATTGCCTAATTAGCTTAATTAATTTAAACTTATATAGAAGATTTTTTCTTTTAATTTATTGGGGAGTTAAATATGATTCTGATTCTTGTGCACAGGGAGTATCTCGTTGGCTAATCGTGTATGCATGGGAATATTTTTTTCCTGCAACTTTTGGCAATTGCATTTCGAGAATTCCAAAACCAAATTTGAATTAGTCGGTAACACCGGCAGACCTTTGTTTTCTATTTTGTTTGTGTATATATTTGTTATTGTTTTTATCCTCTGTCCAGGAAAAAAATCGACGAATATCTTTATAGGCCTAATATCTTCACATGCCTAGCCAAAATACAGGCCTGCTTTGTAATGACTTGCTTTAGTATAGGAGTTTTTTGAGTTTCTAGTACTATTGTTTTAAGGGAAAATAACAATTACCCTACAACCCGATCTCTTTTTTTAGTTATAAAATGCATTAAATTGGAACTCAAAGAGGGTAAAATGAGATTGTAAATTGATAGTAAAAAATGTGTGAATGTTCAATTTGTCGTAGATCAACGCGGGGAACTTTAAAGTTACAAAAATAATAAAAATAGGCGTGATGTATAATAATGACGTCAATTACAAATAAAGTGAGAATAATTAATTTGAATGTATCATAATCCCATAAGTTTATCTGTAGACTATTTTAATAATAAATATTTTCCATTCGACTTAAAGATAAGAAATTATGGCATACTAATCAAGCCTATTTAGAATGCGTGAGATAATTCGCACAAATACAATAGGTGTCGCGTGTCGGTCTTTTATTTTACTGTGTGCTGTCTCAGATAGAAATGTTTTAAGAGATAAAAAATAAAGGTTGGTAGTCTGAAGGGAGACTAACTTTAGACCTGGGTTTAAACCAGGGTTAGTCCTACAAGAGGGGACCTTTTTTTCTTACAACATACACTAAAAGTGTGCTGTAACGGGTGAGAAAATTCCTCATGGATGTGCTGTTTCAGCCTCATCCATGAGGAATTTTCTCACCCGTTACATTTAACTTTCACAGTATTTTGAAAGGAAAAAAAGGTCCCCTCTTGTAGGACTAACCCTGGTTTAAACCCAGGTCTAAAGTTAGTCTCCCTTTCAGAATACCAGCCAAAGCGCTTATCTTCTGGTTCCCGAGATAGATGGACGTAACGTGAACGGCATATATGAACAAAGTAAACTAAGTGCTATCAAACTCAGTGGCCGCAAGGGCCAGGGTGTGGTGACGTTGACACGTTATGCGCAAACTCCAACTGGACTGCATTTATCATGATGGTGGTTCGTAATTGGTGGGCGTGGTCTTATCTGACAGTTCTGGTATAACAAGTGGATCGTCGCACTTGTAAAAGTAAAAGTGTGGAATGAAGCACAAGTAGCGCATCTATTTTTTTAATTAGTGGATAAGGTATAAAAATAGTAATAGAACAAAATGTTGACGAGTGCAATGATTAACATGGAGAATATCTCCTTTATTGAAAATCGACCACCAATGTACACCAGTCTGGAGCGAGCTGCTTTAGAACAATTAACGCAGCCTTACGGGAGAAAGCCGGAAAATGAACTGGTGGGACATATACCCAAAAGAAGACGACGTAAGCCTAGGTGTCCGTCGCAGCAATTGCAGCAAAGACAGGCCGCAAATATGAGGGAACGAAAACGCATGCAGAGTATTAATGATGCCTTTGAAGGACTGAGAGAACACATCCCCACTTTACCTTATGAAAAGAGGTTGTCGAAAGTGGACACGCTAAGATTAGCTATTGGATACATAAACTTTCTTCAAGAAATGGTTTCATCCGAAGACTCCTTGGACGATTCATTATCATCAGCTCAAGAAAATGTTAAGAAAGTCATCATTTGTCATAGAGGTAAGTCCACATCAGACCTTCACATTTTAAAGGTGCAACGAGAGGTTTGAGGCACCCAAATATTGTATCATAATAGGAATTTCATATAGAATAGACACTCAATAGATTTCTTACCATGTACTTGGCTACAGAAATGTCTTAAAAGAGAGAAAAAAGGTGATTTTGATTTATTTATATTTCAATATAAAACTTAGGCTGAATTTTGTATTTGCTCCTATACGAAATTAGAAATATCACAATTTTGTACCAAAGAATCATTTCTCAGCTTAATCCTTTTAGATGGGGATATTTTTGATAGAAAGCTTTACATCAGGGCAAAAACCAGTACTTTCGATTTGTTAGGGACACCTGATATGTGAAATCTCTCGTTGCACCTTTAACGTCCTCACCACTGCAGGAGTTCTATACATTATCATGATATTGTAGCAAACAAATTTAGAAAATCTGTATTTTCTATAGAATCCCCCTCCAAAAAAAGTAAGTTTTCAAAAGGTACATTGATCTTATAGCGAAAAGCGTTAAGAAAACTACGGAAATTGCATTTCAAATGTCAGTTAAGCTTGAGATATGGTCTTAATTATCCACGCAACATCTAAAATGGTTTTAGTTTCTAGCTCCGATTTCACAAGATTTCAATATTATTTACAATCTTAATTTTAATCACATTTTGTGTCGGATTCAACCACTATAGATCTTTCAAAATTTTGCCGCTGTTTTAAAAAAAAATACGCAAGTGCAGGAATTGCCTTCTTAATAGCTCTTAATGTTCCCGACATTTCTTCCTAGTTGGAAGCTAGTTTTATCAGAGCCTTTAGATGGAATAAGCCTTTTTTCCCAGACACATCTCAGCACTTTCACACCTCCATTTTCATAAACTGATTTCACTTGATTTTCCAACAAATGAACATAATAATTTGAGCTCAGTGTATAAGACTGTATGGTCCGTATATGCACAAAAGGTAGACCAGGTTTAAAGCTAGACCTGGTTTAAGTCAAAATTAGTTTTGCCTCAAATTCATAGTTATTTACACTTTCTTCGTAAAGTATCTAGCAAATTTGAAAGATTTATATGCAAATTTCAAAATAAATACCAAATAAATTGTGTCAGTAAAGGAAAATGCCTTTTCTAGCGGGACAAAATTAAACTTAGACCAGGTCTAAAGTTAGACCTGGTCTAACTCTTTTGTGCATACGGACCTATGTCTTTATTAAAATGATATACGAAATCGTTAAGTTTGTGAACAGTAAGAATGATATCGGCAGAAAAAAATATTAAGGGAAGGAAACAAGATAAGACTGAAACTAGAAAAGTGGTATAAAAGAATCAGCGTCTTAAATTTCACAATTGTTTCAGGTGCGTTTTCAATATTAATTATCAAGTTTTAATATATCACAATTATTGCTGATTCTATATGGGGTGGGCTATGTTTTGTATTTATCAATAAGCTTGCATTGAAATGAAAACTTGGATAACTGATGTTAAGGAAACTTTAATCATGATCACAAACGAATCGCATATCTACACATCTCTTTCATACTTTGCCTGTTTTATGGCATTATGATAATAGGCATACAAGACCAGTTCTTCAATCCATTGACTTTTTTATGAGAAACCTGATCAGACCTGATCAATACAGAAAATTGTTGCCACTTATGGCAGCCTATAGCCACTTCTGTGTTCTGAATTAACTCATAGAAAAAAATACTCATCTTAAGTCTCGCGAAGAGTTATACGTATATATGCCTATGCCTGTATATGAAGTAGGGTCGGGACTATACAGCCATTAAACTTTTGGTTGAGGTTTTCAGTTGAAATACGGTAACCCGGTGCATGGCTAAAGATTGGTTCGAAGTTTTATGGTCATGTACACTCTAAAACAGTGCTTGGAAAGTGCGTATCGCAAAGTTTTGTTAGAAAAGTATTAGCCGTTATTATTAAGAAATTGAACACAATGTTTAGAGTAATTTAACGTTTAGCCTGTGAGCATGTTTACAAAATGACATAATGTGTTTAGGAAGTGTTTACTCGCTAAACACAGTTTTTACAACCCTTAACACTTTGCCCGGGAACCTGGGCTAGAAGTGACCCAGATTGAATTTCCAATTAATATTCATGAAAAGCTGTAGCGTGACCTTGAAATCAGAAATAATTTTGGCCTAAAAATAAGTCATAAAAAAAAAAAAAAAAAAAATATCGGCAGAAAAAAATATTAAGGGAAGGAAACAAGATAAGACTGAAACTAGAAAAGTGGTATAAAAGAATCAGCGTCTTAAATTTCACAATTGTTTCAGGTGCGTTTTCAATATTAATTATCAAGTTTTAATATATCACAATTATTGCTGATTCTATATGGGGTGGGCTATGTTTTGTATTTATCAATAAGCTTGCATTGAAATGAAAACTTGGATAACTGATGTTAAGGAAACTTTAATCATGATCACAAACGAATCGCATATCTACACATCTCTTTCATATTTTGCCTGTTTTATGGCATTATGATAATAGGCATACAAGACCAGTTCTTCAATCCATTGACTTTTTTTTATGAGAAACCTGATCAGACCTGATCAATACAGAAAATTGTTGCCACTTATGGCAGCCTATAGCCACTTCTGTGTTCTGAATTAACTCATAGAAAAAACTACTCATCTTAAGTCTCGCGAAGAGTTATACGTATATATGCCTATGCCTGTATATGAAGTAGGGTCGGGACTATACAGCCATTAAACTTTTGGTTGAGGTTTTCAGTTGAAATACGGTAACCCGGTGCATGGCTAAAGATTGGTTCGAAGTTTTATGGTCATGTACACTCTAAAACAGTGCTTGGAAAGTGCGTATCGCAAAGTTTTGTTAGAAAAGTATTAGCCGTTATATTAAGAAATTGAACACAATGTTTAGAGTAATTTAACGTTTAGCCTGTGAGCATGTTTACAAAATGACATAATGTGTTTAGGAAGTGTTTACTCGCTAAACACAGTTTTTACCACCCTTAAGACTGCATGACTCTCGAATGATTCTCGAAAAACAACAATAATAATATAACAACAACAAACCCTAACAACGCAATTTCAAAACATAAACAACACATAGGTTTTTTTCTAAAACTCGCTATCATTGGTCATTTACCTTTCTTGCATTTGCTTATGTTTCCTCCAACCTGCCAAGGAAAATATGTACCCCCCCCCTTTACCTACAACCGGGGTTCAGGAGAAAGTGCAATGTTTTTGTTAGGGTAAAAAGTGTAACGGTTAGAGGCAAAGGGCTGTAGGACGAAACTGGGACTATAGGACGAAGTATATACGCCAAGGACACATGCAACACACGCGCACCACATTAGTTTTTAATTTGAGCTCTTTGTATTCTATAGCAAAAAAAAATATCCAAACATAGTCTGATTTACCGTACACCATTTCTTTACCATCATATCGTATTTATTGTTTTGACAATTATAAACCCATAACTTCTGTGTTCCCAGTCCACCTGTAGATAGAGAGTTTACACGCACTAATGGCCGCGTTATGACTTGCCTAATTCGTCATGATCAGTCGGTCAATAACAGCCTTCGTCTTGTGTCGCATGGCGCTCTCTGCTCGACTGGTTGAATTAATATCCCGCAACCGATCAACAATTTATTAAAACAAATTTAGTTAGCAACATGTTGGTCCGTGTAATATGCGTCACGTGTGGCCTATCACTTTGACCGTTTTTCATAAAGAAGTAGTGAAAACTGGATTTATGCTTCATTTACAAAAATAAAGAGCTGAAAAGCTTGGCGCAAGCGCGCGCGCAAGCGAAGAAATTCAAGTGGCATAGCGGGAGCAATACTGGGACATTCAGAATGGTCAATACGCCTGTTATCTTTTCATTATATTGTTGTGTTATATTCGCCTCAGATTAAAAGAAAACAAAAGGGCAAAGATGGTATAGTTGCTTGCAAAAATGATTGACTTGCCTCTCAGTTGCAAGATGAAAAGACTAAGACCAATAAGTATTTATAAGAGCTGATACGGATCCCGAGACCAGACCATTGGAGTGCTCCCCATAAACGTGAAAAAGGTCCATAACAATTTTGCCGTTAATATTCGTGCATACTGCAAAATTCACTCCTAAATATGAAACTAACATGTGTTCAGACATAGGGGTCCATCAAGATTGCAAGCAAGCAAATCTTCAAGGATTATGTTGTTCTTACGAGTGTTGCTTATCTTCCATTTGACTTGATACCTATAAGCGGATGATGTTAGAGTATTAGAGTATATCGTGTTTAGGTTATTAGGCACTTTCAAGGTACTCCTCAAGACATGTTAACATCAATATTGAACCAGGATTGAAAACTCGATTCCATTATTTCGGTTCTAAATTGGCATGTTGACAATACTTGAAAAACGGATAACGGAGATTAGTCGAGTGGATAATACTATAGAAACGTCTAAATTCGATTGATTCGATCCGATCTGCAATGTTATTCTGGTCAGAGATAAGATGTATTTTAAACGCATCAGGAAATATCTTTTTCGAATTTCTGAATACAGCATGATCAATGATAAGACTCATTCCGTTATTGCGCAGAACATTATTCCAAAGTAGTTTAGTTCAATCCATCATTGATTGGCTATAGATATTGTAAAATTCCGGATTCAAATCATTACATATCAAACAATTGCCCGTTTTAAATTTTGTTTTAAAGGCTGACTCAGAGATTTCCCGATGCGGGCGCACTCAATTTTCAAACAAATCGGGTTTTTTTTTTGCATATACATAATGCTTGTCCATATACTAATCACTGTAAGAAATTACTAAGCTCAAATCGAAGTCCTTCATATAAAAAATCATAACTTCGTTATAAAATTCCGGATCCTGAATTTTTGTTATACACGGTATCCTATGGCACTCTTAGGTATACTGTGCATAAATGTTTACTGCATGAAAACGGAAAATCCGATTCATCTCCAACTTTGGAATTAAGCATTTTAGGTGACTATCTTTAGTTCTATATGTGACTATTTTAATTACTAAAAATATATATATATTTCGAATATCTGAGTCAGCCTTTAAGTACATTTGTCGGTAACTTTCAAACAAATTTAAAGAGACGGTCACAACATCCCTTTTCCATGTACCACTTCTATCTATGAGCAAGAAAAGCTACAGCGCCATCTATAGAGCATTTAGCAAATATCAGGCTGTCCATATATTCCTGAGATTAATAAACCATTTTTCATCTCAGATATATTCCATGCAATTTAGCCTTGTTTAAATTTATTGCGTCAAGTGCATTGTTATAATTTCATATGTTGCTTTTGTCTTTCTACAGGTTCACCCTCACCCACAGAGACGGAATATGGTTTGCCGCCTTTAGCCGGTCATTCTTTATCCTGGGAAAGCGAGAAGAAGAGAAGTCCCGGATCAAATCACGTGATGACTGCCAAGATATGGACACCGGAGGACCCGAGGGAAACCAAGTTTAACCACCACCACGACATCAACTCCAATGAACTCGAATCTCTTGTAGATGATCACACAAACTTTGAACTATTGTGAACTACAACATCAAAACTTAAACCAGATGGCTTTCAACTTCAAGTTTGAATCAACTCCGTTTCAATAATTCAAAAATACTCAACAACTGTCGAACCCTTGTTTGGGTCAAACACTCACTGCATTTTGTTTTCGAGTTTCAACTCAAAATTGTTTTGTTTTAATTATTATTGAGATATTATAAAAGTGGCTTCTTTTGGGAAAAAACTCACGTTTGAGCTCACATTTTACATTTAAGTTTCTTCTCCAAGTTTTGAAACTTAATATTCCATCAATTTGATCCCCTAAATGATACTGGCCATCAACATATCCACACAGTTGAGCCCAAACATTGAAGTGTTTAATTTACTGTTATTGAAGAACTTTAAGGATGAAAACGAGGCTGATCTTTGCTGATCACGTGTCCTCGTACTCTCTAAATGTAAAAGTGATTTTTTTTTTGCTCTTAAAGAGTGAATTTTGCTCCTTTGGATACCAACAATAAGTCAATAATGAAGTGAAATTTTGATTCTCAAAAATAGTAAAATTTCACTCACTTTTCGTAGATTGAAATTCCCTTTTGGAAGAGCCAAATTTCACTCCGTAAATTATTTACTCTTTACATTTAGAGTGTAGGCTAGGCAATGAGGGACCATGGCAATATTTGGTGACATGCTCAGTCGACAAAGGCACGGTTCATTTTAAGGCATACTTATGTCTTCAAGACTATTTTATTAATCATAAAACAGTACTTGCATATTTCTTGTCAATTGCGTGTCGTCAGATGTCCTCTTTTCACGATTTAATTAACCTATTAAAGGTATTTGTATAGTTTTTTTTACAAAGTCTGAAGATTCTTCGCTAGGACTCACTGCGACACTTATGGCATCGTGACTAAATACAGAGTAAAATTTTTTCTATACCGTAAACCATGCAAGTTATAGCCTTTCGTGCCTGAACTCGACGATATGTCCCAAAATTATATATAGTTTCTACTTTGTAAGATAAATTTTATATATCATAATTATTATAATCAGAGCTTCCTGACATCAGGCGTATATTGTATATAATTTATTATTGTCTCAAGTTTTATGTAATCGGGTATAAAAGAGTGATTTATTTCTCTTTTCTTTACGCACTTGGGGACTATGTTGGGAGAAATTAGAGAGAAACGGGTGGTATATATCTGAAAGTAGCATATTAAGCGAGGGGCCAGTGGGTACGAACCAAGGGGGGGGGTAAAATTCCCAAGTTGTTCTGCCAGAGGTGCAAAATTCGTATTGGTTCTCGGTAATTATTTGCTCGACCAATGCGCGCGAAAATGCCGAATTTACTTTTAAATGATGCCCGAAAATTAGGATGACTTGAAATTGGTCGAAAATTCTCCAAAACAGAGGGATGTCAAATGGTATTTTGGCCACATCGTCCCGCCTTTTTCGAACCAGAGAAGGAGAAACACTTTAACCAAAATTTATACCATGTGTATATATACCCGAGCCAGTTCAAACCCTAACTCACTCCCATGTTACAGGCATACAAAAAAATGGTACATTTATCTGACTCCACGGTATCCATCCACATCGCATTTCGGTTACGCCCAAGAAGAAATTGACATTTACCTGTATTATGATTTGTGCGTTTTGTTAAAAGACACGAGTAGATTTCTGATGATTATAAATTTCTCAAAATTTGCAACTTAACTTTAATGGTTGTAGAACCCTACGAAAGTTTTAAGAATTTTGTTGGATGATAAACGAGTAATACAAAAAGAAAATCCGAAATTAAGTTTTTTGATTTGCTCTATCACAATTGGCCATAGAAAAGGCATGCGGGTTTCGTCCGCACAAAGAAACACTAAATAATCTTTTTTATTTTTTTTTTTTTTTTTTTTTTTAATCTTCATGTGTCATTTACTACATTGGTAAACATTATATTTTTTTAAAGTTCGAAAAAGTGGGGCTCTTTGTTTTTCTGAAATGGTCCTCGTGTCTCTTTAAAATATGTATATCCGTGTCTTTGGTTTCCACTCATAATTCCAGAAGGAATTAATGTTTATGTCCGATTTTCATTCCCCCAAAATGATGATCCCTCTGAGAGGATTTTCTGTAAAATATGATTCACTATATTTTTGAAGAATATTTTAATTTTGGGTTTTAAAGTTGACACTGAATAAACAGTATGTTCTCTTTCGAATTATAAAGAATTGCTTTCCTAATTTTATTTATTTATACTCAAGTGGCATGAATATTATTCAAACATTCCGCTAAAAAATTGTTTCTTCCAATATAAAGTTTTATGAAATGTTTCTGTGCTTAATAGTGACGAGATTGAAGTAGTTTCTGACTGTATTTAAACTGATTATAATATAAATTTGTGAGTTTTGACTATATATTTGACCGAAGTATTCCCTTATATAACCCGCATAACCATAACCCAGGTGTATTTCTCGTCTCTAAGCTTATAAACAGGGAAACTGTAGTGAAAGAGTGTGCGCTTCCGGATCACATTGTGAATTTTTTTTGCACACAGTACTTAGGCATTATAATCCATAAAATTTGTTGGAAGCATTTTCCAAACCCGGCCCCCTTAAAGGTGCGTGGGTCCGATCCATCTTTCTTTGGGACCCCCCCTGATTTACCCAGAAGTATATAGTATCGATTTTTGATATCAGGTGAAGGCGCGTCTTATTCTCATTACGTCCCTTAATTTGAGAGCCCTTTTTCTTTTTTTTGTGTTTTTGTTTTTTTTTTTTGTTATTTTTTTATTTCCCACCCCCACAACCCCCCCAACCCCCCCCCCCCCACCCCACCCACCCACCCCCCCCCCCCCCCCGCCCCCCCCCCCCCCACACCCCCCACCCCACCCCCCCACGACCCCCACCACACCCACCCCCCCCCCCCCCGACCCCCCACCCCCCACCCCCCCCCCCCCCCACTGCGCACCCCCCCCCCAAAACCCTAACCCCCCCCCCCCCACCACACCCGGGTATTGATAAGAAAAGAGATTTTTTTTTTTTTTTTTTGTCCCCCCCCGCCCCCCCCCACACCCCAACCCCCCCCCCCCCATCCCCACCATTTCATTCTCAATATATAAACAAAAACCGCCGTTTTTAATGGTTTAACCATCATAGCAGATAGGGCTTGCAACATGCATTATTGCGTCTACCATCAAAACACAACCGCAAGTTTTGTTTCCACGTTATTGACGGGTGTATGTGCGAGTGCCAGGCCCTCATATGAAGTAGAGAACACAATACACCTAAATCTGAAACAAGCCCCTTTAATGGACCCCAGCTTGGGTTTCAAGTTATACAGGGGTCACATTGTCAATGTTCCGATTATGGTTTGAAAAGTACAACCATGGATGTTTGCTGGTACCAGGATTCCCAAATGGTAAGTTTACACTATTTAAATGGCCTATTTTGAGTTTTGGGGTTGAAAATAGTGAAAGTCCATTTTTGGTGGGTCAAAAGTTTAAGGTTGCTTTGATTCAGTGTGGTGCAAATTGTTTCCCACGCTTTAAGTATTGAAATAAGGACTAGTTTTCCGTTATCTGTTTATTACCTTACACAACGAATTTTTCTTCATTGGGAGTTATACCTTTGAATTAGCGTTACGTATCCACGGAGTACCCACCCGAATGGGTACCACAAAATCGCCACCGCAAAGTTGGGGGTATCACACCCTGGAAAACCTCGTACACACGCAGTAGCTTTCAACCACCTATCACCCCAGTCGGAGTACCTGCGTGTGGGTACCCCATGCAAATGAGCTTTGATTTCTGTTTGATTATTTTAGTAATTTTAATCAATTATTTAACATTTTCGTCACATATGTTATATCTTTTATACAAAATGCCATATATAGGGGTTTTTGGTAATGCCAAACCAAAATATGTTGACGTTACCTGAGCTTGAAAATGATCAAAAAAAAATCGTAAACATGGAATGTTTGGTGCCCTCTATGGTCCAAAGTGCTTGCTACTAGGCAGCCGGTAGGGAGTACCTGTGAAGTACTCCCGAGGAGTAGCTGCATAGGTACTACGCCACTACTTGTGGCGTACCTTGGATACCTGTCAATCACCTAGCAGGCATCTGCAAGTAACCACTATAGAATTAGGTTACTGTTAAGTAAACATAGCTGCTACCACCCAGTGGCTTGTGGTGAACTTCGCAAGTACTTGTTGTAGGTACTGCCTCAATATTGCATCAAGGGGGTACCCTTAAGTGAGCTTAAGTAGACCATGAAGTAGCAAAGCTCTGGTTACACCGTGAGTAGGAAACTTGCATTTGTCTTTTCACGTTACTCCAACAAAATAGCTCACAGGTCAATAGACATCCAATCGCTGCCATTAGCTTTTGACTTTATTCGCCATTTGGTGTAATAACCAACACACTTGAGATAGGCAAAACTATTCCTATATTTCTTCTATGATCTTGAAACCAACCACTTGAACCACGTTTTACAAAAATGGGAACACCATTTTTTTTGACCCCTGTACAACCAAAATTGACCTTTTTCAACCATTTTTACAGTTTTAACCCCCATAATTTCCAACTATAGCCATATGTAAGTATAACCTATTCCTTTTTTGGAATCCTTGCAACCAGGCAACACATCAGGTGTGTTTTTTTCTCAAAAGTCGGAACACTTCATTTATGTTAACCACTGTGTTACCTTGAACCCAAGCTGGGCCTAAGGGGTGTGGGCAAGTGCTTCCATCATTTTGTTTTTTGATTATCAATGCATCAGTACTTTGTGTACCAAAATTCACGAGTTTTATCCATATTTGCACACTCACATAGATCTGTGCACTACAGTCCCCTACTATAACAAACACGTATTCCAGTAGGTTTCCTGAGATGGCTGCCCAAATGACCTCAAAACCTGACCTAAGACTAAGGCTTGCGTGAACTCATTTGCTTTCAGTTTTCACTGATTCCAATAATGGACATGAAAATGCATATTTTTTTTTAAATTAAAGCACTTTAAGCAACATTTTTTTGAAGAGCGCCCTCAATTTTTCAAAATTGTTGAGATTTTTACATTGTGCATTGGTAAACTGGCTAGTAAACCTATACCTGTGAATGTTAAGCTCTACAATGTCTATTTTGGTCGCAAACCGAAGGGAATTTTTGTATTTAGATAATTATATCTAGGAGATTCTCCGATAATCATTCAACGCTGCTGGAAACGGCCTTCCAATGTGAAATAGCCCTGGAAATAGCGCCATGTTAGCGGACGTATCTACTTACGCTCATCCTAGTTGTTTTATCATTGGTTCAGGCAAGTCAAGTTAGAAGTTATTTTCTGAGGTGGCACTATTTCATCACGGGACGGGACAATAACCGTAGCATTCCAGCCTCGCCGTTAACGACAACTATCAGTGATTTTGTTAAATCAGTAAATCGAAAAAATTCATCAAAAATCCTATTTTGCTGTATGTAACAAGTGCAAAGGTATCCATAACATACCCTGCAAATGATAGACCAGAAGCAACCTAATAAGGACAGAATCAGATTATTTAGTTAATCATTATACTGTCCGAACGGACATTTAACCTACACCACGGTAATTGAATGGAGAATCGTATTTTGGAACGGCGTCGTTTTCCTTCTCCTTCCTTTTCTGTCAATTCTACAGCGGGAAAAGGTAATTTCTACAGACTTATCCTTCTCGTTGAGCTATCCTGCAAATTTCAAATATTTTTTAAATCACGCTAGTGTCCTTTTAATGTCCAATCTGTGATTCCATTCTATTACAAAATCGCTTTTTATGCCTAAATACGCATTTTTTAGCGGTCTTATTCACAGGTCTGTTTCCCTAGGCATAACCAACATAACTGTGCAAAATAATCAATTTTTAAAATTGGGACGCTCTTCAAAAAATGTCTATTCTTGCGTTAAGTCAGTTTAAATTCTGAATGAGTACAAACATTTACGAGCCCAGAGAGAACGAACCAAGCCGTAAAATTGTCTTTGCAGAAACTCCAGCACGCCACAATCATGACTTACAAACCACAGACCCGAGGAAAAGCTTCCAAGCGAGATATGACCAGACTATAGCCACAATGGGGTCGATACGAACTGTTAAACACTTCAACGTGTTAATAATATTTTATCACGTAAATAGGTATAGTAAGCGTTGCACGTGATTTAACACTAAAACACGTTGAAACAGGTGTCCAAGTGGTTAAGAATATCACCTAAATTTCAGGGATTTAAAAAGGTCATCTTAAGGAGATATAGTTAGTGACCAACATGATTATGGGATTTAAAAAAAATGTATCTCTATTGCGTTAGACATTCAAGCATTATTAGATTGAATTCAAATCTGTTATATTGAAGGCAATAGGATTACTTTTAAGTTCTACTTTTATTGGTCACTTATACATTCCCTAAGGATAACTTTTACATCCCTGAAATTATACCCAAATTAATACCTTTATGTGGTAATAATCATTAACATAAATAC
The DNA here is from genome assembly GCA_023653785.1 of Ophioderma brevispina. Lineage (NCBI taxonomy): Eukaryota > Metazoa > Echinodermata > Ophiuroidea > Amphilepidida > Ophiodermatidae > Ophioderma > Ophioderma brevispina. The sequence continues at coordinate 21,950 of JAMKCH010000897.1, read as the reverse complement.
CAAGTTTTAAGTGTTGAGTTTTAATGCGTTAAAATATAAAAGATTTAATTGATAGTAATGGGGAAATGTAATTGGAATGTTTTTGGTTTAGTTTTTTGTCATATAAATTTCCATACAGAATGTATGGAGAATCTGAACATCATGTGGTGTCATTTTTTAAAAATGTGTTCTTGGTGTTTTCAATGGGAAACATTTTGTACAAGGGGTACACATAAAGTGTTTAAAAAAATTGTTTTAAAATTTATACCAATCTGTGGGTGCGGGGTTGCTCATAAGGTTCTAAAAGGTATAGTTTGCCAATATTTTACGACCTAGGGCTTTAGTACAATAGGTTCAAGAAAGTTCAAGGTCATTATTTTAGGGAATGGTCCGATTTTGTTAAAATGGTTTAATCGTTCATTGAGGTCATACCAAATATAAGGAAAATGGATATAGATTATGTGATTCACCTTCAAAGTGAGACTTGAGAGATATGACTAGACCCTGTGGAAACAAGGCCATATTGCCTACTTAATATCATCAAAATGTCCTGACATGGTTTATTGTATATTTTGGCTTCTGACAGTAAGACGAAAACCAGATTTGGCACCATTTTAAAACAACCAGGAAGAATCTGAAAGTTTACCCCCAGTGTGACCTCGAACCCATTTTGTAAATCTTGGTAACATAAACCTAGGTAGGGCAAACTATACCTTCTTAATCCTTGAAAGGTATGATGGGGATATTTTAAAACACATTTTGTCCCCTTTATATTTTGACCCCGGTATAAACCTTGCCAAGAAGTCATCCAAGAACACATTTGAAAAACTGACACCCATGATTTTGGAATCCTCATACAATTTTGATTTAGAAAAAAACCTTGGTTTGCAGATTGTATATGAAAATTGTCACAAAAATACAGTTCCACATGTATACAGTGTTTATTCGTGTGTAACGCTGTTTTAGGGTGTTGAGACTAAGTCATGTCTACAACGGTGGATTGTCTGAAGACACGGATACATCAAAGTGTAAACGGTTTCAATCATTTTAAACATGATATTGGTCACTTTATTTTGTCCATATGTCTGTAGTTCGTTCCTATTTGTTGGCAGTTGCGCATCAACAATGGATTTTGTCTTGGTCAAATTTTGTCATTCATTTATCAATGAATTTCGTCATGTGTTTCGAAAGCACAGGCACGTCGTGTCTTACTTACATAGGCCTTCTTGTATCAAATTGAGATTTGTCAGTTGCCACAGTAACAAATAGGGTTCATTTTGTTTCGGTATACCTAGCTTCCTACAAAAATCGAAAATTCTAATTTTTAACTTGAAAAGAAATCTATAAAAAGAAGAGTAAAAGGGAGGAAGAGAAAGGGAAAAATATAACGAAAAACAATTTGAAAAAAAAAATAGATAAAGAGTAATAAACGGGGAAAAAAAAATTTGGAAATAGATCAAATAATAAAACAAGAAGATCCACAAAAAACAATTAAAATGAACATGAGTAAGGCTATAGCCTATATACATGCACGCATAAATGCTTTTCTACTGAAGATGGACCACATGGATGAAATAATACAAAAATTATATGAACCAATTGACAACTTAACTATAGTTGAGACGAAACTGGACAGAATTATCCGAAAAATGTGAAACATTATCAAAAAGTGACCCGTGTTTGAAATGATTTGACCAAAGACGAAATTACACATAAGAAACAGCAAATTTATTTTTTAAAAAAAGTAAAAAAAAACTCTATGATTAATTTTAATTTTAAAATTGAAATGAAAAAGTTGAAAATAAAAACTTTTTCTTTTTTTAAATTTCTAATTTTATACGAAATTAGAAATCATTTCTGCATGGTTATTGTAAAGAACTTTAAAAACATCGTTAGTTCCATTCTACTTCACAGCCGACCACGATACGGCTATTTGACTCAGATAAACCATGCGTTTTGCACGGAAAGGATATATTTAAATATAACCACATTATGGTCGCTTAAATTTTAAATAAAAAGCGATGTTTAAAAAACGCAAGAGTGGTCTGGAATATTGCTGGCATGGCGAATCATCATTATAATTATTAATAATTGATTACGCAAACGATCACAGAGGCCACTGTTGTCTAATAATTATGCCCGTCATTAGAATTTTCGCATCTGCGGTGCAATAGCTGTCAATATTGCGGTATATTGAATATTAGAAATGGCAGCAACACGTATAAGTGAGCTTTAACAATTTGCGCCCTGCCAACGAATATAGCCGGATTAAAAAAAGTCAGTTTAAAAAATTAAAAATAAGCATAAACATTACAGTGTACTGTAAAATTTTGTTCAATCAAAACACTCAAAAACATGAGTATATACAGAAATTGTAAAGGTGTAGAGAATAAAAAAAGCACCGACGAACACCCTAACTTATAGTGTACCTATTCACAGATGTCAACCAAATTTACACTGTATTACAGTTTGTTGTAAAATATGTTACATATCAAACTGTAAAATATACAGTGAATTTGAATAGAAACCTGTAAAAGTATAATTTTTATTAGAATTTTGCTGGCAGAATTGTGCCAGGATTTTCCTGTAAAAAAAATTACAGTATTTTTTACCTGTAAATTTAAGTACTTTCGTATAATTGACATATTTATAATAGTGTATGTTAAAAATGTTGATATTCTTCAAAATTTGAATAAGAGCTCCAATTTTAAATTTGATCATAATAGGCCTGGGAAATTGGACATAAAATTTACAGTATTTTGCCGTATATCAAAATTAAAGCCAAATATTGCCCTTTTATAAGATTTTTTAAATTACTTTACTGTAAATTGCACTGTAATTTTGTAGAGTGCAATCAAATTTTCCATTTTGAAAAATTCAAAATATATTTTAAGCAGTACAAGACTAATAATTTTTTTTTTAAAATACTGATAATAATATGTACGCAACGTATTTACTTTTTTCAAAGATTTATCTTCACGATTAATAGGTTACGTTCTTCTTTTGAGAATTTTACGGTATATAATTTTTGCTCAAATTGAGTAAGAAAACGATCTAAACCCCTTTATTTCTTGACCCTCAAGGATCATGCACTTACAGTTATCTTATGCCTGTTGGTGTATATTTTGATAGTTTTGTGCATGGCCTTTGTTGGTGATATTTTTTCCATATTTGGGTTGAAATTCATGCTTTGTCATGCAAACGGGCTTGCTATCTGCACAGTAGGGGTTAATTTCTTAATTCTGCGCCAAATAATCAATCTTTATGAAGGTAAAACAAATAGGATAGCATTAGACAAAGGACCGCACGTGTGCCACTTCAAGCAGCACTCAGGTATTACTTATTCACCCATAAGTCAAAAGGCTCTAGTTTTTGTTAGTTTTCCCCTTGTTTGTTAACAAATAAGCTATAAACACGCTTATTTGGAAGTCGAACGGTAATCAATTTCGGGCACACGACTACATATCCGATTATAGTAAAACTTTTTTTATTTTATTTTGGTTGACAATAATACATTATCTATTTAACAGGCTGTTTTGTATAGGTTCAACAGCAATCAATTTTGTTACGAAGGTCTGTGTCTATGCCATAGGCGAAGTTAATCTCAACAAAAACATTCCTGCCTCATCAGACAAATAGCAGATACTACAGCCAAATATGTGGACAAAATTAGCTTTGAAAGCGATATTCAATCATCCGTTTTATTTGTGTGTTGCGCATCCCGTTGATAAATTTAGAGCACGTGTATTTATTTTTTTATTTATTTATTTATTTAGTTAGTTAGTTAGTTATTTAGTTATTTAGTTATTTAGTTATTTAGTTATTTAGTTATTTAGTTATTTAGTTATTTAGTTATTTAGTTATTTAGTTATTTAGTTATTTAGTTATTTAGTTATTTAGTCATTTAGTCATTTAGTCATTTAGTCATTTAGTTATTTAGTTATTTAGTTATTTAGTCATTTAGTCATTTAGTTATTTAGTTATTTAGTTAGTTAATTATTTAGTTATTTAGTTAGTTATTTAGTTATGTAGTTATTTAGTTTGTTAGTTAGTTAGTTTGTTTGCTTGTTAGTTAGTTTGTTAGTTTGTTAGTTTGTTAGTTTTTTAGTTAGTTAGTTAGTTAGTTAGTTAGTTTGTTAGTTAGTTTGTTAGTTAGTTAGTTAGTTAGTTAGTTAGTTAGTTAGTTAGTTAGTTAGTTAGTTAGTTAGTTAGTTAGTTAGTTAGTTAGTTAGTTAGCTTTATTTATAGTTCAAACCACCCACTCACCTATTTGCACATAACTTACATAGCCAATTTCTTATTTTATTAAATTCACATGCTGATATTCTGTGAGATAGTTTAACTTTAAAACTGGCCCGAATTCAAACCAAGGTTTTTTTCCTTCATAGATGGACTTGTTCTTTTCAACATATTCTGCAAGTGTGACGTAATAGGTAAAATTACCATCTATGACCCATCCATGAGGAATTCTCTCACCGATTACATCACACTTTCGGAGTCATCAAAAAGGCTCCGTCAGAATCAACCGAAATTTTGGAAATGGCCTCTTTCGAGGATCTAGTGAACCATAAATAAAAAGGGGGCTAGGATCACGAAATGATGCACCTTTAACATGTATGTTGTCATTTCTTTACCCTTTATTTAGGACGACGCTATAGACAAGGGATAGCTGGATGTGTATTTTAATAAACACGATCAGATTAAAGGGGTTATGACAGCGTCTTTAACATTGCTAAATAAAAAAATCGGAAAAAAAAAAAAAAAAAAAATTTAGTTATTTAGTTATTTAGTTATTTAGTTATTTAGTTATTTAGTTATTTAGTTATTTAGTTATTTAGTTATTTAGTTATTTAGTTATTTAGTTATTTAGTTATTTAGTTATTTAGTTATTTAGTCATTTAGTCATTTAGTTATTTAATTATTTAGTTATTTAGTTATTTAGTTATTTAGTTATTTAGTTATTTATATATTTAGTTATTTAGTTATTTAGTTATTTAGTTATTTAGTTATTTAGTTATTTAGTTATTTAGTTATTTAGTTATTTAGTTAGTTAATTATTTAGTTATTTAGTTATTTAGTTATTTAGTTATTTAGTTATTTAGTCATTTAGTTATTTAGTTATTTAGTTATTTAGTTAGTTAATTATTTAGTTATTTAGTTAGTTATTTAGTTATGTAGTTATTTAGTTTGTTAGTTAGTTTGTTAGCTTGTTAGTTAGTTTGTTAGTTTGTTTGTTAGTTTTTAAAAAAAAAAAAAAAAAAAAAGGATCTAGTGAACCATAAATAAAAAGGGGGCTAGGATCACGAAATGATGCACCTTTAACATGTATGTTGTCATTTCTTTACCCTTTATTTAGGACGACGCTATAGACAAGGGATAGCTGGATGTGTATTTTAATAAACACGATCAGATTAAAGGGGTTATGACAGCGTCTTTAACATTGCTAAATAAAAAAATCGGAAAAAATCATTAAAAAAATCAGATTTTTGCTTGTGTGTAATAGGTATAGATATCCTAACGTAACGTGCCCTGCAAGTGATAAGACCAAAAGCAGCCTAATAAGGACAAAATCGTATACTTTAGTCATTACTGTCCGTACGGACACTACAACACATAACTAAATGGAGATTCATATCTCTAAACTAAACTGTTTTCTTCCTTTTCGGTCAATTTTCCAATTGGAAAAAATAACTTATTAGAATTCTGTAGACTTCCTTTTGAACTATTCCTGCATTCTCCAAATATGTGCCCAATTTGGGAGATATCACGTTAAATAGTGGGGGACCATAACATAGGTGGAAGAAAAGGTACACAACGCATTTAGGTTACTCGAGGGAAGACAGGAGTAAGATAAAAAGAAGAAAGAAACGAAGACAATCAAACTACAAAACCACCAGTTCCAGCCTGGGATAGTGGCCTATCCTATATCTGTTTTGAACCCGCTGTCGAGATCTGTGTCGGACACATGGCTGGAAATTGTCTTGACGGCAACATTCATCGCAATGGTTGCGTTTTGTCTTAAAGACACTATCAGTGATCTGGCCGAAAGAGTCATTTTTTTAAATTTACATGAATAGCTTAAATGTGAAGAATAAGTGAGTAGAATTCTTAGCAGTTATCTTTCCAACTGAGCAATTGACAGAAAAGGCAGAACGCAGCAGTTTTCAAAGATATGAATCTCCATTCAATTACGTGTAGTAATAAGTGTCCGTACGGACAGTAATGACTAAAATGTCCGATTTTGTCGTTATTAGATTGCGTTTGGTCTTACCACTTGTACGGTAAATTAGGATACCTATACTTGTTACAAATGTGCAAAAATCTGATTTTTTAATGATTTTTCGATTTTCCGATATAGCAAATCACTGATAGTGCCAAATTTAATTGTAATTATTTTAATGTTTTTAAGCGTCATTCACTATGAGATAGTAAAATCGCAATTCATGCAAAATTAAATAAACAAACAAACTGAGGAATATAAAATGAATGAAAATGAAAGAAAATCAAGAAAAGTAAAACACAAGGAAAAAGGAATAAACAATAATTCAGAAATTAAAAAAGGATAAAGAAACCACATTAATGCTTCAAAACACCGCGACTTGTAAATTAAAAAAAAAATCATCTCAAATTTGGCCGCAGACGGCAGACATACATATGCGGCTAAGAATATGTCTGATTTACTTTGATCTTCCCCCTGGAAATTAATTATCCCTTCTTGCATTGCGTGATTGTTACTTCCCACAAAACAATTTTACCCCCGTCGTTCCTTTTATTGGCCAAAAATGCATATCAATTTCCCTTCCATTTTAACCCACGTGGAAACACGACTATTATTGTGGCGTTAAAAGCAACACTTTAGGCTATTTAAACGGGTTAATATATACAATGCTTAGATGTCAAAGGGCCATTAAAATTCAGCAAAGTGTCATTGAGGAATCGTGTGTACATAGTTATTGAATATAGTTGTAGCTCTTTGTTCCTTGGTTACAAAATAATCTCGTTACTAAGTAGTCACATAAAGTGGTGACTCCTATTCGGCATGCAATATTTGGGGGTGTGTTATCGAGGAAAACAATACGTTTGACATGGGTGTCGAACTTCTCCAAATTGCGATGAATTATGGCATCCATTAAAATAGTCTCAACAAAAGTTCTACATCTTTATTTTTGTCACGAAATATTTCAATGTGGCACTCGTTGTTGGAGGTTTGAACAATTATGCATTTTGCTAAGTCAGTTTTGTTTCGGGCAAAATTCATAAGACGAAAATGTTGACTTGGCCTCGCAGGCCATCCAGTGGTGGTCGTGATTCTTTTCCTCTCCTTCTCCCTCTCCTTCTTCCCCTTCTTCTTCCTCGTCTTCTTTCCGCTTCCCATTTTCTCTGTAACCTTACCCTTTCTTTCCTCCCCTCTTTCGTCCCCTCCTTATTCTTCTTCCGCTTGATCTTCCTCTCTTTTCCTTCTTATTCCTCCTTCTCCTCCTTCTCCTTCTCCGTTCCTTCTTCCTTCCTTCTTCTCCATCTTCTCCTACTCCTCCCATGATCCTCCTCCACTCCTTCCATTTCTTATTCTCCTTCTCCTTCTCCTCTATCTCCTCCTCCTTCTTCGATATGATCAAAACGCAGCAGCATGCCTTTCCGCTGTATTCATGAAGGCAGTTAATAATTGTTCTAGTCATTTTAGTAGGTTTTTACTTTTTGACAACGTAATTTTACCAGATAAATGCCTTTTTCTAAAAAAAATATTCCAGAGAAAGACTGCCTAAACTCACTCTAAAAAACTGCCTATGCACCGTCGAGGCCCACTTTGATGAGTCAATTTAGAGCAATTTCAATACATGACTCCAAAAGAGTGGACTTTCACTCAGTTACATTTAACTTCATTAAGCTACATTTAACTTTACTTTTATTTATAAAAATATATTAAATAATTTGGACTGCCCTCTAATTGGCGAAAATTGGCCTTTAAACATGTTAAATGTACCTTGTGTTTTTGGCTAGATTTATATTAAGGGGGGTATGGGGTCTGACGTTGGTAAAAAATTGTTCCACTTACGAAAATGAGATATGCAATGGCTTAATTGTGTAGATTGTAATCTACAAAATGCTTTTTATTCGATCGCAATCGGACATTTGGTTCCCGAGATATGGCTGATCAAAGTGAAGCAGTGTACGCGAAACTTGCCAAAAACGCATAGTCTCCTATACTTATCATGTGAACATTTTAAATGGGTTATATTTAAGATATTTTAAAAGATATTATTTATACGCCATTTAACGCATTTATTTTGGCTAAGTCGAAGTAAATAAATACTCATATTATTTTGTCCATAATTTAAAGTAATTAAATGTACTGGGTAAGTGATTTTTAATGTATTTTATTGTTTTCTCACCCTGCGATATTTAAGAAAATTATTTTAAAAAATTAATTACAGGACAATGGATGCACCGATTTCGATGATTCTTTCATTAATAATTATGATAATTCAGTATAAAGTGATATTTAAAAAAAAAAATCCATATTTCACATCAAAAGCGCCCTCAATTTTATCTAAATGTTTCGAGGTCTATAACTCGTTTCGTTAAAATACGCAAACAACCAAAACGAAAACGAACGTAACTAGAGAACGCTACATGCTATGCACATGAAATTTGGCACACATATATGTATATAAATTAAGGAAATTGTTATGATGATGTTGCCATAAAGAAATAAGGAACAAAAAGACGATTTAGTCCTTTTAATATAAAACATTTTGTTGTTGTTTGTAATTTTACATCAATTTGACACAAATTGATCCTTTTATCACCAATGGTACTCTAAAATACATTAGATGGTGCCATCACCTTAAGAAAGAGTGCATGGGGTTGATAAATGTATATACATGTATGGCATTGGCATGCGGACGGAATTGAAGTAAAATGGTATTTTAACTCACGGATTTACTTTACGTTCATCAGGACTATGATCAGGATTGTTGATAAATAGATATCTCGCTATAGGCCTATAGTTTTAAGTTGCCTTGCAGCTCTTTCTCCACGATGGTATATTTATTTGAAAAACTTCGATACTGCCTTGATCCATCCTCGGTCTTCCTTCGGCTCGTAACTATTATACGAAATACAGCAAACTATAGCCATTAAACCTTAGTTAAATTTATACATATTTGTAATCTTTTTATAATAGAATGTTCGTTCAAATCCGTGGCATTCTGTGTCAAATCAGCAATAATGTTTTGACACTTCAACTTTTAATTGACCTATATGAGGTGTTGTGGAGGGCAATGTTTTTATATTATTAGGGTTGAATTAATAGCTCTCAAGGTTTAAATAACCACTGTGAAGAGAGCAGGGCTTGAGGAATGGGAGAAATTTTAAGGTGAAAGAAATCGCGGATTGGCTATCTTTAAGGAATGATTTGCAATGTGAGTATTGAGGTTTATTCCGTTATATTGAAATTTAAAAAAAAAAAAAAAAAAAGCAAAAAATTAAAGAGAATGCACTAAGGTATGTCCGAGGAAGGATCGAGAGAGGGCCGAGACAACACTAAAAAAATGACACTTAAATGGGTCATTCTGGCTTGATACCCTAAAGGTTTTCCAAAGATGTCATTTCTGGCTTGACACCCTAAATGTATCATTCTGATACCCTAAAGGTGTCATCTAGTGTTATCTGACACCCTTAAGGTGTCATCTGACATCCTAAAGGTGTCTAAAGGTGTCATTCTGACATGCTCATATTAAGACCCCAAATTTGACACCTTTTCTTTTTTCAGTGAAGACCGAGTAGAGGAAAGGCCGAGCGTGGATTGAGGGTGGATCGATAATTTGCACCGATGCATGACCGCAGAAGGACCGAGGCAGGGCCGAGGAAAGATCAGAGAGGACCGAGGCAGACCGAGGAAGACTCGAGGTGTGGTCAGACATGATGAGGTTTTTCTATACTATGGGGCTTATACAGAAATGGAACTGATATGATGCAAATTAACTGACCCCTTGAATAGAAAGATGGGATGGGAAACCATGCCAGGAGGAGAAGTTCTTTTGTCCGTCACATTTTAGAGATAATGATACTTATCTTGACCCCGGGATCTGGTTTTAACGTCAAATCTTACAACGCTAGCTAAATGAGAACAACAATACGGCAATTCGTATTGTGTTTAGGCCTATGTTTATAAACAATAAAACACGAATGGAACTCTCTATTAACATGTTGTTTTACTTTTTGATGATCTTATGTCTGTATATGTCTATGCACACAGCTGCAGATTCGAATTTGAAGTGCGTTTCTAAATCGGACTTTGTTGTCTTTACTATCAATTTTTATAATAGTAACCATTGATTTCGATACTTATCTTGAAATACTTCTTGTATATATTTGAAAACATTAACGGTCCGGTTAAAGGTATATGTTATTTGACTCTTTGTAAAGGCCTATGCTAAAGTGGTGGTAAATAACAATCTGAATTTTAGTCTTGAGAAATTAGGAAAATGCCATTGCGCCAGGATAAAATAATAATTATCCCCATTCCCTGTCCACCCAAGGGTTTGTTGTACTACTTCACGACCAAGGGGACATTAAGCACCAACATCATCTTGTTTGGTATCAAGTGTTGTAGCTACATATGGCCTTTCTTTTCTTCAATATCAAGTACAAACATATCAATTTTTAACAACATGACGTCATAGTGACGTCATAACTGAGAGCTTAATGTTACGCACATTTTTAAGCCAATCGCCCAAATCCCGAGTTTTTTTCGACCGTTTTTTTGCCTTTATATTCAAGCAAAAATTGTATTTACAATCTGGTCAATACCCGGGTGCAAAGTAAGCATACACAGGTTATTACTCTAATAATAAGAAAAACTACAAGTCCTTTGCTTACAAGTAGCTCATACTTAAATAAAGTACCATTTTTTTGGCCTTTTCCACGTAAAGTAGAGGATGTGGCAACCACCCCCCCCCACCTTCCACTTTGAACGGGACGTCTGACCCCCTGAAGGTGTACCCTCCAATTTTTCGCTAAAATGACCGCAAAGGATGAACTTACAATTACATAAAAGCCTTAGATCGTATTCGTTTGCATTTTTGTGCGACAGGGGATCATCCGTGTAGTGGGGTGGTAACCCCCCCCCCCTTGGTTGGACGAGGGTTAAATAAGAAAATTACAACATTTGCTGTATTATAATAATAAAATAGTGTTTTTGCTTGTTTGTTTGTGTCTTTTGTCTTTGCGCTTAAATTTTTACCTGATTGTAAATAACATCAAAAGGCCACATATAATTAAATTGTATTTGTAGTTATTTTTTTTTTTTTTTGTAAGTTTGGGAGATGATGGTATTAATTCAACTTATTCAAATTGATCCAAATTGGTAAAAAATACATATTATTTTGGTGAGCTCTCCGATGACTAATCTGTTTTTTGGAAGTGTGTGATTGGTGTGGCTCTGGTTGTTTATTTGTATCGTTCCACCAAAAATGTCCATGTACTGTTTTGTTTGTTTTTATGTTTTGCTTGTATTGTTTTATTTTTATTTGTTGTTGTTTTTGTTCGTTTTATTGTTTGTTTTTTTATTGTTTTGCTTGTGTTTGAAATTGAAATAATGAAATTATTCTAAAATTAGTAACAATCTTTTCATAATGGTTCTTCTAAATTATTATAGCCTGAACATCACGCCATACTATAATTTTGTAGCACATACACTATCTGTTAATGTCTGAATCTATATCCTAACCACGGGCTATGCGGTCGAATGTGTTAACATCATTTGCATAAAGCCACAGGTTGTTTGAAAGGCTGAAATTTTCCCGAGCTTTACTCCTACAAATATGAAAATACTATTATAGCGAAAATACCACGTAGCGACCCCTATACTATGTGTGCATTGGCCTGTACATAAAAGGGGGACACGGGCGGGTTTGTGGGGGTAATACAATGGAGTGATAAAATGCACCATGAGAAGTTATATCGCAGTGAGTTGATGATAGATTAGGCTAATCAAGGTTATTAATTATTTGTAATGTATAGAGGTGAACTTTAAACCTCCAGATATGTAATCAATTAATTTGTTCTTAAAAATACCTTGGAAATTGTAACCAATTTATGATCCTCAGAATTAATTTCTGTAAAAACAATTTTATGGCAAATTTTGTTTATTCTTTGTTTATCACGGCAATGCCTATATGGCTTAATTTATTGAAAGGCATTTGTTATAAAATTTCATAAAAAAATAGAAACTGCTTTATTTTTTACTCATCTGCCTTCTGCTAAATGCTGGATGCTTTGCGTTCTTTGCCTATTATACCTTCATTTGGCTCAAAAGTGTCATTCCACTTTTTGACAGTATTTTTCAAATTGAAATGGTGCAAAAGAGGTCATTCTTAATTAGCTCGTTTGGGTGATTTCCATTTTACTATTTACATTACAAAAGTAGGTGGGCGTTCTTTCTATCTTTCTTTTTTAAGCCATTGGCTACAATAATATTGGTTGTGGGCATCAAAAATATTGCTACGATGGTGGGCTGGTTTACGCCCTCACCAACGTTATCAATCCACCAGTCTATCATTGCCAAACGGGTCCTACTGCTCAATTTCCGCTCACAAAATTAATTTCATCCGAGCTGAAATTCAGAATTTGTCAGCGACAAGAAATTTATTAATCCAATCACATTATATGAATACTGGCGGGCACTTACCAATCAAATAACGTTTTTTTTTTCAGCGAGCAAAAATGTTTAAATAATTTCAGCTCGCTGAAATTAATTTGACCTCGCCGAAATTAATTTATCGGCTCGTCGAAATCAACAACTGGCCATCCCGTTCATAAGTAGTGAATTTCTGCTCGCCAAAATTAAAATGCAATGAATTTCTGCTCGCCCGAAATAAATTAATGTTGGCGAGCCGAAATTCAGTTTCATGCGAGCAGAAATTCATTGCTTTTCATTGGCTTGAATTTCAGCTCGCTGAAAAAAACGTCCTTCCTATTGGCTGGATTTCCAGCGATCAAAATTAATTTTGGTCGAGTCTGAAATTCTGTCGGCGAGCATAAATTCATTGCTTTTCTTGGCTGAATTTCAGCTCGTCTGAAAAAAACGTTTCCTATTGGCTGGAAGTTCAGCTCGCTGAAAAAAACGTCTTCCTATTGGCCGTAATTTCAGCGAGCTGAAATTAATTTTGGCGAGCCGAATATCATTTCGGCGAGCATAAATTCATTGCCTTTTCATTGGCTGAATTTCAGCTCGCTGAAAAAAAAACCCCGTCTCCTATTGTCTGGAATTTCAGTGTGAGCTGAAATTAATTTGGGCGAGCCGAAATTCATTTCGGCGAGCAAAATTCATTGCTTTTCATTGGCTGGAATTCATCTCGCTGAAAAATTGTCTTCCTATTGGCTTTATTTCGTCGAAGCAGAAATTAATTTCGGACGAGTCTAAATGCATTACTTATAACGAATTGGCCAGGTTTTAATTTTGCCTGCATTAAAAACCGATTCCTGATTGGTTTATTTTCAGCGAGCTGAAATTATTTCTGCTCGCAGAAATTAATTTCGGCAATGTGAAATTATTTCAAGATTTCAGCTCCCAAAAAAGGCCCTTTTCATTGATTAAAACCGGCTCGACTTAATTTGATTGGATAGATTTCAGCTCGGTGAATTAATTCTGCGAGCAGAAATTAATTTCTGCGAGCGGAAATTGAGCAAGTTATGACTCGTTTGGCCAATGATACCAGGCGCGTGAGAATGCAATGAAGTGCACCAATCTATGATTTATAGAGTTGGTTTCAATAGGTGGAACTACTTCGTTTTTTTGTTTGTTTGCACTAATGGCTATTTGGCTTTTTGGCTGTTTGGCTGTTTGGCTAGTTGGCGTTGGGGCTGTTGCTGTTTGGCTGTTTGGCTATTTGGCTATTTGGCCTGTTGGCTGTTTGGCTGTTTGGCTATTTGGCATTTGCTGTTTGGCTGTTTGGCTGTTTGGCTGTTGGCTATTGGCTTTTTGGCTGTTTTGCTGTTTGTGCTGTTTGTCTATTTGCTATTTGGCTATTTGGCTATTGCTATTGGGCTTTTGGCTGATTTGGCTATTTGGCTTATTTGGCTATTTGGCTGTCTGGCTATGTGCTATTTGGCTATTTGGCTGTTTGGCTGTTTGGCTATTTGGCTGTTTGGCTATTTGGCTGTTTGGCTATTTGGCTATTTCGGCTATTGGCTATTGGCTTTTGCTGTTTGGACATTTTGGCTGTTTGGCTGTTTTGCTGTTTGGCTGTTTGGCTGTTTGGCTATTTGGCTATTTGGCTATTTGCTCAGTTGGCTGTTTGGCTATTTGCTATTTTGGCTTTGGCTGTTTGGCTGTTTGACTGTTTGGCTGTTTGGCTGTTTGGCTGTTTGGCTTTTTGGCTTTTTGGCTGTTTGGCTGTTTGGCTGTTTGCTGTTTGGCTATTTGGCTATTGTCTGTTTGGCTTTTAGGATTTTGGCTGTTGGCTGTTTGGTCTGGTTGGCTGTTTGGTATTTGGCTATTTGGCTATTGGCTGTTGGCTGTTTCTCTTTTGTTTTTGCTGTTTGGCTGTTTGGGGGCTATTGGATATTTGGCTATTTGCTTATTTGGCTATTGGCTATTTGGCGATTTGGCTGTTTGGCGATTTTGACTATTGGCTGTTTGTCGTTTGGCTATTGGCTATTGTGGCTGGCGGCTGGCTGTTGCTTGGTTATTTGTTTTGGGTTGGTGGTTGGTGGGTGGGTTGGTGGGTTGGTTGGATGGTTGGAAGATTGGTCGGTTAATTATTGCAAGGTTTCTTGGTTGAAAGATTGTTGGTTTGAAGTTGGATGCATGGGTGTTGAAATGTTGGTTGGTTGGTTGGTTGGTTGGTTGGATGGATGGATGGTTGGACGAGGTTGGATGGGTGTTGAAAATTAGTTGACTGGCTGGTTGGCTTGTTCGTTAGATGATTGGTTGAAAGCTTAAAGGTTAGAAATTGGGAGGAAGATTGGTTGGTTGGTTGGTTGGTTGGAAAAATAGTAACATTTCAAAAACTACTAGTTTTCGACATCGAAAATTACTAGTATTTGAAATATACCATCTCTCGACGCAGCACAGGGAGGAGGGACGGAAGGTCCAGATGGGCGTCGTACCAAACAAATGCTTCTTCCACTGTCACCGCCCTTCGGTTAAATGTCCATGGCCCGATCGCTATTAGCCTCGTCCCCAGAAGCCCCAGATTTTACCGGTAGTAGTCAACATTTTGGTATCAGCAGAAAGCTACTATTTTCTCATTTACCCTGTGAAATCTTAGAGCCAAAGGATGTTTGGTGTGGAAGTTATGAGCGAAAATGTGGCCCATTTTGGTCGACCAATATTAATTTTACACAGTACTCTATGGGACTTACAAAATCATGTTTTTAGCTCTCGCATCAAAACGGATTGAAATATCGGCACGAAACTTTACAGATGGGGTTTTGGAGTGAAGGCCAATCTATCAAGATGAAAACTTCATATCCTTAAATCGGGCCGTCCCCTTTAAACAAAAATTATCGTCTTTATCGTCTTGAATAGTGAACTGAAGTTGAAATGAAGTTGAACTGATATAGCCTGGACATGTTTCGTTTCAGTTTCTGTTCCGTTTCTGTTGTGTTTTTGTTTTGTTTCTGTTCTGTTTGTAATCATTTCTCTGTTCTATTCTATATAGCTTCGTTTCAATATTGATAGGTTTAAACAGGCTTACAGCACAAGTTTACGTGCCTTGAATTTTCGACATGTACCACATGTCTTCATCAGAAGAAATCCTGTGATGTTGTGAGGATAGTTTACCTTTTCTGACCTATCCATCAGTCAGAAGAGTCCATTATATAAGGACGGTGATTCCAATCCTTGGTCACGGTTTAAGTATATTTCTATGTTCTGTTCTGGGCTTTGTTCGTTCTGGTTCTGTTGTGTTTTCGTTTTCTGTTCCTGTTCTGCTCTGGTTTGGATTTATAACCGGGGTAAGTCGAAAAATCATTGGTAAGCCCCAATAGGTTACTGCATAAGTAGAATACACAGCACGCAACCTGGCAAAATGTTGTCGCGGACGCTTATGCTAATCTTCTGAAGATAGCCCGCGTATCATTGCATCCCCGAGCTATCTTCTGAGATAAGCCCGGCGTGTCTTACATCGCCACGCAGCTTATCTTCTGAAGATAGCCCCCCCGTGTCATTGCATCGCACCGAGCTATCTTCGTGAAGATCCCGCGCCGTATCATTGCATGCGCAACCAGAAGCTATCTTCTGAAGATAGCCCGCGTATCATTATATGCGCACACGAGCTATCTTCTCAAGATAGCCCCGTGGTCATTGCATGCGGCCCCGATCTTCTGTCTGAAGAGACGCGTATCAGGCACCTGCCGCACACAGCTATCTTCTGAACTAGCCCGCTGTGTCAATTGCATGCGCACACGATCTATCTTCTGAAGATAGCCCGCGTATCATTATATGCGCACACGAGCTATCTTCTGAATTAGCCCGCGTATCATTATATGCGCACACGAGCTATCTTCTGAAAAGCCCGCGTGTCATTGCATTCGCACACGATCTATCTTCTCAAGATGCCTGCGATCATTGCATGCGCACACAGCTCTCTCTGAAGATAGCCCCCGTCATTCATGCGCAACGAGCTACTTCTGAGATGTCTATTTGTACTGTCTTTGGTCCTTATTGTATCAAAATGTCACAACATGAATAACGAGCTATCCTTCTGAAGAATAGCCCCTTGTCATTACATGCGCCACATCGAGCTATCTCTGAGATAGCCCGCGTGTCAATTTGCATGCGCACACGAAGCTATCTTCTGAAGTTAGCCCCGCATTCATTGCATGCGCGCAAAGAATCCGAGCTATCTTCGGAAGATGCCCCGTATCATGCATTCGCACGACGATCTATCCATCTGAGATACCCGCGTGTCATGCAAATGCGCACAACAAGCTATCTTCTTAAGATAGCCGCTTGTCATTGCATAGCGCACCAGACTCTATCTATTTTGTAGCTGTCATTTGGTCATGTTGTATCAAAAATGTCACAAACATGGGCATCATCACAATATTTAAAAGTTTAAGATTCATTAGTAATCTGTTTTTTATTGTAATATTCCTAGATGTGGAGAAAATGCAAAGGTAACAGTAGACGTCGACGTATACCCGACCGTTTTTTCCCAATTTTTAAAAAATCAATTTACGCATTTACCAGTGAATAGCGTGTCATTGCATTCGCACACTGCTATCTGTCGAATAAGATAGCCCCGCTGTCCATTGCATGTGCCACAAGCGATCGTCTGTATATTCCCACCCCCGTGTCATTGCATGCGCACACGAGCTTATCTTCTGAAGATGCCCGCGAGTCATTGCATAGCGCCCGCAGCTATCTCTAAGATGCCCGCGTGTCATTGTCAATTCGCACACGAACGATCTTCTGAAGATAGGCCCTCGTGTCATTACATGCCACACGATCTATCTCTGAAGATAGCCCACAGGAGCCAACAGATTTTCTATTTATAACACTCGATATCAAACGCCAGCTCAAACGCCGTAACCCATCGTTTCCCGCAGCGCGTACTTATTTCCTTAGCGTGGTGTACCAATGTATTCATATATTCCCTGTTTTACATAGCGTGGTGTACCAATTGTATTCCATATATACACGCATTTGCATAGAACGATTTACCGTTTCCAGGCCAACAGGTTACGGCGCATGGCGTACGCGTGCGGGTTTCGATGGTCCGTAATGAATATTTATAATTTCAAAACACGGTTACACTGGCCGCCTATTCTTCAACATGGGCGTACAACATCTTGTTAATTACTATCTATGTGATAGCCCGCATGTCATTGCGTGCACACGCGAGCTATCTTCTGAGATAGCCCGCGTGTCATTTCTGCGCCACGCGCTATCTTCTGAAGATCGCCAGCGTGTCTTACATCGCACGCGAGATTCTTCTGAGATAGCCCACAGTCGTGCATGCGCACGCGGCTAATCTTTGAAGATACCTCGCGGGTCATTACATGTGCGTCCCTCGATCTATCTTCTGAAGATAACCCGCATGTCATTGCATGCGCACACGAAGCCTATCTTCGGAAGATAGCCGCGGGTGTCATTGTATGCGCACCACGCTATTTTCTTTAACATAGCATGAATTACTAATGTCCAAACTTATGATTGCGATTTTGTAGTCCTTCCTTTGGGTTATACAATTAACATAATTAATCATTTGATAGGGAAAATGTGTTAGCGAAGAACCCACCAAGATATTGGTCAAATTGTTACTAATTTAGTATAAACATCAAATTTTGATTAAATGATCCAACTGTATAAAAAAATTAACACATAGTTTTTGGTTGAGCTGTGCGCTGATACTCTGTTTTAAAGAGTGGTATTCTTCTATATTTCGGATTATAAGATTATTGTACAAATTAGATCTGCTAATCCGTGTAATAAAACAAATGGTATGAACAGAAATGTGTTTTAAGATCTTAATGGGGTAAATGACCTCAGAATTGTTTTTTTTTGGGGGGTTTTTTAAACTGATGTCCAGGTTCCATACCACTCCCGCACTCTACCGAATTTGACAATTTTGCGTTTCGTGTAACTCCCATCCAAATTTTCCACCCTAAGCCGCCCTACTCCTTGACAACTTCAAAGTTTCACATGTTCAATAAGGCGCTCTTAATCGCTTATACCTCTTGGATTTTGATTTACAGACCGAAATGGCAAAATCAAGCACATATTTATTTATAAGGGACACTGAATCCACATTTGTAAAGCTCACAAGATCTATTGATAGGTCGTGACAATGACGGCTTTTAAACAATCTTCTCTAAAAGATATGATCGGGAATTTAAAATGATAAAAAATAGCAGTTATATGGCTTTTTGTTTTCTTCTCATAAAAAACATGCGTGGTTCATAGCGTTCGATTGGTAATTACCTCCTATACGTCATTTGCAGAAAAAAACAAAGACAAATCCGATCATAGGAGCCAAGCAATGGCAATCTAGCATGCAGCTATTAATAGTGTGCATTGCACGTGGAATGACCTCTAATACCGCCCTAACATGTTAACAATTGGTGTACCAAGAGAAGATACCATAGCTTCCACAAATGCATTGCTTCCTTGGCATTTTGTGTACAGATTGACATGTGAATCGTTAGAGATGACACTCTGAATATGAAAGTTTTGTGATCAATACGGTCAATTTGCTATGTTTTATCACTAAACGATTCCAACAGTCCCTGTATACAAAACCTCCATTGGAAGCAAATGCATTCCTGGAAGTCTACTGAGAACTTCTCTGGTGTAACCAATAGTTTTTAAAATCACCGGGGGACACTCAACTTTTTTTCAGGTACGGATGTGCGGCGCCGCCGATTTTCGAACTTGGGGGCTTGATTTGTTCTCAAGTCGGGTCATTTAAGGATAAAATTTTAAAATATTTTGCAAGCTTTGGAACTAAAAATTTCGGTAAAATTTAGCTTCTAGGCAAAAATTCTCCCCAAAGAAGCTTTAGAAACTGAATTTGTTTCCTGAGGGTCTTAGGAATTGCTGGAGAGGTGGAAATGTGGGTCCTATAAAGGCTTGCCTCAAGATTTTCCGC
This sequence comes from Ophioderma brevispina, assembly GCA_023653785.1. Taxonomy (NCBI): domain Eukaryota; kingdom Metazoa; phylum Echinodermata; class Ophiuroidea; order Amphilepidida; family Ophiodermatidae; genus Ophioderma; species Ophioderma brevispina. Next base: position 2,370 of record JAMKCH010000897.1, on the reverse strand, counting down.
TGAGGCGCAATCATTTTGCAACAAATCGTGTTTTGCATATACAATGCTGTCCTATACTATACTGCGTGAAATAAATACTCAAATCGAACCTTCTATAGAGATACATTTATTACAAATTCCGGATCCGATTTTTTCATACCGTATCCTATGGTAACTGTTATACTGTATCACAAATGTTTTACTTCATGAAAACGACATCCCGATTCATTTCTAACAACTTTGGAATTCAAAGAGCATTTCTTAAGCTATTGTTCTTTAGTTCTAGACACTATTTTTAATTATTACTGACCAAGTTATAATAGATAGTTCGAATGCTCTTGGGTCAGTGTCAAGGCTTTAAGAGGGGCCGCAAATACGGCCGTGTTGCGTCTTCTAAACGCTAAGACCAGCCGCACCGGCAATTGCACACATGAAATTAAGTTCTCTTATCTTTGTAATCTAAACACTCTTTGCTGACTAATTGTTCTGTGTTTTTGTTCATGTTTGTGTCTGATGTGGTGGTATTTCGAACTGAAAACGCACTTTTTGACTAAAAGTTCTCTATCTACCATTTAAGGGGACAGTGAGTCTGGTAATATTAAGCAAATTGATGTCTTTAGGATAACTATCATACTTGCTTATCTTGAGGAATAAACCCACACAAACTTGACATATTTAGAAAGGTGAGCTATTATATGAAACCATAATCTGTTACAAATATTAATTAGCCATTGAATATGCAAAGATATGCAAATTAGCCCAGTAAAAAATATCAACGATTTTTTTTTCGCAGTTTGTGAGGTCGAGGCTGAGGATCGAGTGGTGCCGTTTTAAAGCTACAAAATATGAAGAATTTTAATATTGATAAATCACAAAATGAAGACATACAACTTTGTTTACCAGGCTGTCCCCTTAAAAAAGGGCAATGGCATGGTTTTAGTCTGTTATTAGTTTTAGTAACGCATCAACAATGAACTTGTCGGACATTCTTAAATGCAAGAGACATTCAAAGCTTCATTTCACTTTAACAATAGCTGATATAAATAAGAACAAAAAAATAATATAAAGCTAGGAAGTACCAACATATTGTTGTTTTTATTTTTCTCCATCACTTATAATGAGTGATTTTTGTAGAAATATGACATAACAAAATTGTCTCGAAAAGGTTTAATAATTTCACTGTTGACAAACAGCTTGACGAAATAGCAACTTTTACCCATGTACGACCGCCCAAATTAAGATCGGAGATCCCCAATTTTAAGTACAAAATTGTTATATTTTGACCTTAAAATCTAAAACAATAAAATAAAATCTTATAAATTGATTTGTTTTTCTAGAAAACAACGAAATAAAATCTATTTTTTTTTCCATCAGACAAATTTCACGACGGCAGACAGTTGCAAGGCTAACTTTGTCCGGACAAAGATAGACAATTGTCTATCCGTCAAGAAATTTGTCTCAAAAACCGCAATGTTTTAAGTTAAGTAAAGTTATAATTTGGTAATATAATTCATAATTTATATGTTTTTGTTGAACATCACAGAAGGAATGCAATAAAAACAAAATATACATCACATTATACATTGATAATGCTAAGTGTAAATAATTCAAACTTAGCAAAAGTACAAGTTTAAAATGCAATACAACATGCGTTAAATACGTAAACAAGCAAGCAAAATGTGTTCAGAAACTGCAATTGGTTAAGGGTCTATAGTTTTTCATGCTTCAAGCATGTTTAAAATATGTCAATATAACTTCCGGCAGATACGTTTAGTTGTCTTTTGGTTTGGTATATCCATATGACATTTGCTTTGGGGTTACATGAATTTACTGTTTACACAAACTGTGTGCATGAGAAAATGGGAAGGAGTGGCAGTGAAGGGAGAGAGGGCTGAAGGGAGAGAGAGGGAGAGAGAGTGAAAGAAGGAGTGAGAGAGCGTTTGCACAACTTAATTGCATGTGTGGGAGAGAGGAGGGTAGAGAGATGCTACATGAAAGAACTAGATGAAGAAAGGGAGAGTGAGAAAGTTTTTTGTCATCATATGATTCGTTATCAAATCCTAAAGATGGTTAGGCTATTAGGTCCCCTTAACTAATTTAGGATTGGGTTATGTTTTGAGTTTGGAATAGGTTAAATTTTACCTCATAATTTTGTATTTCTTTCCCTGGCAAGGCCCCTGGCCTCTTTCAGGGACCAAAAAGATAATTTTAACCCATTTGGTCTAAAAACAATAATTATGAAATAATTTGTTTTACCTTATTAATGGGTTAAACCCCCGAAATTGCAGAAAAAATGAGGTAGCTTTAATTTTAAACACCTCAGTGTGAAAGCAAATATTACAATTGTCTCCCAGGTAAAAGTGTTCAACGAGGGGTGTGACCAAGCAGAGA
>JAMKCH010000896.1:0-39733 GCA_023653785.1 Ophioderma brevispina | reverse complement strand
TTTCGCTCTTACTCCATGCTGTCATTTTTGCAGTGTGATTTGTGCTTTTTAAAATAAAATTATTTTCATGAAAACGTCTTTTGATCAGTGTGGAAAACAATATCTACCAACGTGGAAAATTATCTTCCACCAAGTTCTCTTTCGAGAAGTGCATTTTTTAACTAGGAAAAAGTTAATTCCTAAAATGTCAAAATGGCGAAATTTAACATGTAGTAGCTAATAAATTGCGAACGGAGAATCTATTTTGTTGTTGCAAAGACTGCCCAAACCACGCTATAAAAACTACTAAGCATATAGGAATTCGTGATATGTGTTTGAAACTAACTGTAATTAAAAAAAAAGGAAATTGATTTATTAAGAAATGTCTCATACTGATCATCTTAATTAATATTTTATTTCGATGATATGACATTGACTAACTGAAAAAATAAATGAATTTCCCTTCAAAACCTGATGCACGTCCACCACAGATAGTTCGCGCATTACCGTGTATTCTGCCATTGTATAGGAACTCACAAGAGACGGGGACCAGTGCTGATTATCCCAATGGTGTCTTAACCCCGTTAACTTTTCATCCATTACCATTGTCCGGCAATCCCATGCAGCGCGTTGAATCGATAATTTGGACTGGGGGCGTTTTTATTGTATAAATTTCTTTCTGAACAATTTGAGCGCAGGGGAGTTAAACTTGCACTGTATGCAATTAGGAGTCATAGTTTGTGAAAATTAGGGTTGCACGTCAATAAACCATTTAATTACGTTCTATGATGAAAAATGCGAGGTAATTTCTAGAAAAATCGATAAATTCAGAAATAAATTATTCCAATTTCGACCAAGAGCGGGATTTGCAAATAAAAGGTACGTCTTTTGAATTTCGTGAATATGGCTATACAAAGGGGCAAGAAGCGCAAATGTTGAAAGATTCTTCCGTCTTAAGTTAGAGCAGATTTTGTACAAGACTAAGTGTTTTAATATATGCAAATTCTATGTTTAATCACCTATTGTGTTTAAAATGGTAAGTGTAAAACCGTGTGTAAAAACTTTTGGGGGACTTCAAAATATGTATCTTTCAGTTTTATCCAAAAAAATCCTATATGTACTCTCAACTTTCCGGTTGCAGTGGCGTTTGACTTAATATCTGCTCCCCTAACAGTTACTGTAGCTTAAAGTTAGAGTTGCCTCTGTAATGATATCAAGGTACAGCAGAATCCAGCCAGCCTCGATCAGTGACTTAATTTAAAATTGAACTAGTGGATTTGGTTCCACCTAAAACCTCTCGCATGCTTTAAAAACTGTTGGAAATTCCTTCTTCATAATGGAATTAGTAAAGGTGTATTTCTGTAAAATATACTGCACCAAAGAGTTTTGCTTTTGGTCATTGTCAAAAATTAAACATACATTTAAGAATAGACTCATTTATGTTTAATGATTGCCATGGAACACTTCAGTACTGGAAGATTAAATAATTTATTAATCTTTACCTGAAGATGGTAAGTGTTTGTAAAAAACCCATGTGCGCTTGCCCGGACTTGTTTGCAAGGATAGACGTTAGGGGTTTCGAAAGGTGTCCATCACTTTCCTAAATCAGTAAACATATATTTACATATAACATATTTATATTTTAAATTTTAGATTGTTTTAAAACATATTTTCATTATTATGATGTTGCTTTTAGTCTTAACACTTAATTTGCACAGGGTAATGTTGGAACTTATTATTGTTACAAAAATGCTAAAATCTGTTGTTTTTTACAATGATTTTTTTTAGATTTTCTCATTTTGTACGAATTGATAGTCAGCCATGATTTCCAACTCCGAATTCCTGCAGTCTTACAAAGTACAGCTAAAATATTATATATTCATAAATTCTTGAGAAAATAATGTCATCTACCCAAAAAGATTTGTACATTTGGATAATAAACTGTATACCAGTATTTTCTGAAGCAACATACGTACATTACAGAATGCAATAATACAACCTCTATGGCCATGTCAGAAAAAATGCGAATTTGCAAACATTCTGTTCCGCGAGTCATTTACATCGGCTCAATCGTTGGATTCCCTCTCTCTAATTCCCCAAAGCCCAGGGCTCATCTCTAGCTTACCCATTGTTACAAAGACACTCGATACTTTTGCCCGCTAAAATGGTGAAGGCAAGGAAGACATGACAAGTGTATGTAAACATATATTTGCAAATACGTCGAGATGGAATTGAAAAGTAGTAGATACTTTGTAGGTTTAGTGTTCTCATGGTATAACCCCAAGTTCTTTGTCACTGTGGGAATGAAAACTTTGCTTTTTGTAATAGGTATGATTGATATTTGATGTAGTCATAAACTAGATTTTTTGTAACAGTTGGGGGTAAAAGTGATACTGCACATGAAAGGGCAACATCTATAACACAGTGGAGATTGAAGCATTTTAAGGATTTTCTTCAACAAAGCCTGTAATTCCAAGTTCTGTTTCAGCCTTTGTTGGTGTTTGATACAAGATAAAATATAGCATGATTGTTGAGCATTTTAACTGGGAAAATGGTAGTGAGCTTATTTTTTGTATCAAATCAGTAGAATGTATCAGAGAACCTTTCCAAAATCTGTTTAAATCCTCTTTGGGGAAAACTTGTTATGAGTGTTTGAAAAGAGGTAAGGTTATTCAGAGGTCAATATTTGAAAATGTTCAGATTGTCTGAAATGTATACCGATGGTTTTGCCAAGACTCAATGATTTAAAAATGTGCAGTTTACTATATTCTGTAGATTGTAGTTAGCTTCATACTTTGCAATAAAGATTCAAGGTCATACTGGGGCTAAAACATTTTAGAATGCTCCACCTATTCTTTGCATAATTCTTTTATCTTTTAACCAGAAATATGTTAGTTGCAAAGAATATGACACTATGTTCTGTTAAAGATGATCCATCCAATTTTTCTGTGTTTCGGAGGAAAAGTAATCACCTACATAGCTTAATTCCAAAATCTTGGAATCAGACATACCATTTTAATGTGAGTTCCAATTGCATATTTACATTTATTTGCCCATAGGTTACTGTACAAAATAATTTCCAGCACCCGTAAAAACCCATATTTTAGCTTGTAGCATCCTAATGGAAAATAATCCAGCCAAGATATTTTGCAGAGGAGATGAGAAAAATACAAGCTTCCTAATGATACCAAAATCTCAGGGTTGATGGAGTAATGAGTGATTGGGTCAAGGATAAGGATTTGGTAGTGCATCTTTAAATGATTAAATATTAGAAAAGTAATCTTCACCATTCTGAAGTGTCCTAGGTAGAGTTGGTAACATTTTGTGTTTGGTATGACCAGGCTAGGCAAGGAATTTGAAATCAGTGTCATGACAACCAAAGCATTCGGAAATTTTCACCTGGAATCATTATACTCTCCAAAATGTAAAAGAATGAAAGTCATTCTGAGTGACCCATCCTAATTTAGTGTGAAAAATTCACCCAAAATCACTCTAATGTAGTGAATTTTTCACTCTAACTTAAGATGAGTCACTCAGGCCAATCAAATTTGAGAGGACTTTCACTCTTTTACATTAGAGAGTAAGGTAACAGTATTCAAACTATAGGATGTCGATAGGCTTTTATGGTGAAGAATCTACATTACAATCTTGAAAATATCTGATAAAAAATATTTCAGTCAATGTTAAACTGATGTAGGTTGTTTGTTGTTGTGGATGTCTGTTGTTGTTGATGTGAAACAAAAAACAAAAGGGGTTATTTGCCTGTAATATCCACATACTTTGATGGATTTAAACCAAACTGGCGGTTTCACTGGTGCAACATGGCATCCTCCATTTTTTGATGAGGTCAAAGGTCACATACCAAGGTCAAAGGTCATGTGATGTCAAGTTGTAAGATAGGCTGAAAAATGTAAAATTGACCTCATTTGAAAAGTTGAAGTTCAATTGGAACCAAACTTGAGTCATAGTGCAACATGTGATCTATCATTTGTTGATTAGGTCCAAGGTCACATACCAAGGTCAAAGGTCATGTGATGTCAAGTTGTAAGATAGGCTGAAAAATGTAAAATTGACCTCATTTGAAAAGTTGAAGTTCAATTGCAACCAAAATTGGTTTATGGAGTTTACAAATGCAAACCCTCATTTGTTTATGAGATCAAGGTCACATATCAAGGTCAAAGGTCATGGTTAGGCTATTATTCACAAACAGCGACAGCAGGCGACACAAGCAGTCCGAGGACCGATGTATTTTTTTTATTTTTTAGTCAATGTGAGGAGTCAGTTGGTGAGAACACCTGTCACTTGAAAATCTAATGTCCTTTGTTTTCCAAATAAAATCTTTGAATTATGAGGGTAAACTCTGGGATATGTGAGAACAGGAATTTATTCAAATGTGTCTATATATAAATAAGTGTGTCAGAATGGTCTGAAAATAAGGTTCTAATTGGCTAACAAAATAGAGCAGCATTCAGTCAAATTAACACATGTGTACTTGATGAGTTGAGATTAGTGAACCATTTTAACATCACTGAGAATGTGACTTATTGCTTTAAAGACACTATCAGTGATTACGATTTGAAATTTGCAGAAATTGCTTATAATTGAAGGATGAGTCTGTAGATTTTCCTTAAGTTATTTTTTGCAACTGAAAACTTGCTTGTTCCGATCGTCTTTGGGACCCCCCTGATTTACCCGCAAGTAGTGTCAATTTTCATATCAGATGAAAGGCCGTATTTTTCTCATTATCTTCCTGAAATTTCAGCTTTCAAATCCATTCCGTTCTCAAGATACTGACAAAAAACTGTCATTTTAATGGTTAACCATCAATATTAGCACAGTAGTGAATAGTGCATTGCACTCTGCATTATCGCGTGTAGCATCAAAACCACAAGTTTGTTTCCCACGGTACCTGGTGGCCTGTGTATTTAAGTGTCAGGCTCTCATACCAAGTAGATAACACAATACACAAAAATCCGAACAAGCACCTTTAACAGAAAAGGAAGAAAGAAAACAGAATGCTCAAGCTCTGAAGACCATTAAATTTTTACGTGTTGTAGAAAGGTCCGTACGGACAGTAATGACTAAAAAAATCCACTTTGTCATATAGGTTGCTTTCAGTCTTACCCTTGGAGGATATGTTCGGATAACATATACTTGTTACAGGAACTGCAAAAATCTGATTCTTGATGATGTATTTTTATTCTGATGTAGGCAAATTCATGATGTGGCCTGTACATGTAGTGTGAGCATTGGTGACAGATCAGACTGTTTAAATTATAAGGCGAACAAGAGAGAGAGAGGGGACGGAAGGAGAGAGGGAGAGAGGTAGAGAATGGAATGAGAATGAATGGGGTGGAAAACATTTGAAATGTTTTTCTAGAATATCATAATCATAATAATCATGATAAATGACCAGGCCAATCTTGTGTTGCAAATATGGGATGGGAAGTTACCCATGGGTTTGATTTCTAAATGGGCTTAGCTTAGTTGGGAATTTGGAAAAGATTAAGTCAATTTCATGAAAAAGTTCAATTTTAAAAAACAAAAAAACTCACCCAAAAAAAAAATGTCTCACAATTTTATAAGGTTTTAGATTACAGAGTATAGTTAAAATGCTTAAACAGTCTAGTCCTGAGGGTCACAGTCGGCCACAATTGTAACCGTTTCGAAGGAAATTGGTGTACGAGGTCAGAAGGCATGGATTTGCACAAAACACAAAAGACAACGCGTCTTTGCTCTTTGTTTGATTCCCCACAAAGGTCTGTAGTGCAAATCAATGATGTTTTTCGCCATGTTTAAGTATAGGGAATTCATGTTCAAACTGGCAAATCTATGAATTAACCGTGGTCTCCGCTTTCTCAAAACAGATACAGCTTCACGTTGCCAGCCTTCTTTACAGATAAGTGTCCCTTTTGATTTTGGTCAACTTTAATATGTGGGGCTCCTGAATTTGTCAAGACCACGCATGATTTAAACACGATTTTTTTCACTTTTCATCCTTGTTTTTCAGCATTCTAGTATACCATGCTGAGGTATGAAGTAGCTTTAGCAACCTTTCTGCCCATATTTGTAAAATGAAACAGTATTTAAGGAGCCCCACAACGAAGTTGGTTTCAAAGGTTTTCTACAACTGAAGAGGTCAGCGCGGCACCATTGTTTTCATGTGAAAAAGAAAATAAGCATGCCAGCGTGACCTGGCTGTCTCACTGTAAAGTGCAATCATATTACATACAAGTAACTAAGTAATTCTACTCTTTTGCCCTCTATAGATTTAAACATACACTTAAGCCAGATTTCAAATAGAGAATTATTTCCAAGGATATGTAGAGCAAATATTAAAATTAAAAATTATATTCACAGTGAATAATAACTGAATACCAAAAAAAAAGCAAGATTTATTTTCCAAGACTCCAATCCACAAAACGCCAATAAATATTACTACATTGCTTTGCGTCCAACTCCTGACTACTTTAGTATTCTTGTAATGCAGAGTTGCTATCGTAATTACGATTGACAATAAACCAATCTAATTTCAATTAACTATGGAGAGGGAAACAGGTCTGGCTGCAGTGGTCAAGGGCACTTTTGCTTTGTCCAAATTGTTATGGATTTCTTGAAAGTCTGGTTTATCTGATTGTCAAGCCTTAGGATAAAAATGTCAAACACAACATTGAGTTCTTTCAATCTCCTGGGTTCCAAAAGGTCTGTGGTGGATATTGGCGTGCAAAGAATGTAGGGCTTTAAAGGATTCAAGCTGTGGTGGGTACTCAACTAAATTAATAGATTTGGAACTGCTACTTAAGTGGGTCTCATTTCAATGCTATGAATATGAAAAATAACCATTTTACCCCAGTTGGTATGGTGTGTATGAGAACCCTGAAAAAAGCAAACATATGAGGGGAAAATTTGTGGGAAAATTAGACCACTTTCTTGAGCCAAAATTTTGTTCACAAATTTAGATGGAAAACTTAGACAATTTGTTTTAAATTTTCTCCAAACCATCTCTTAGGTATTCGCTGATGTAGTGCCTGTGAACCATTGGTTACTGCGTCAACCTGGGCTCATTCATGTTCAATTATGAAATTTCCACTAGGGTTGTGTTACAATCAATGGATCAGTGATCCTACAAAATTAGGTGAGGCCAGTGAAACCTGGCAATGGTCTTATTCTCACATGTTCTTACATCACACATGAGCTGGGGTCTCCTTTTTTTTTTAATTGTTGTATCGAGGGATAGCTCTGTGCAGAGCTATGGGATCCTACTTCCAGACTCGATGGCACAGGCCCATCCCTACCCAATCAACGAACCCCCGGCCCTCTTGAATCAAACTCCTTGGGCTTGAGCTAAGTGCCAGAGTTCTGTAAGACTGTAACAAATATTCACAAATTAGCCATGTTTTGGGCATGTATTAGCCATTCAGCCATTTTCATGCAACCATGGATACACACCCAGCCCTCCTCCACAACCACCCCTACCCCTTGTTTAAGGTTTCTGAGCACACCCCTTGGGCCCCCAACTTTGCATCACCACATTTCAAAAACTGTAGGACTAAATTTACTGATCTAGTTCTAACCCTTTCAACCTGAATAGGTTATAACACATCAGTTTTTCCCAGTAATTGCAGTAGGTTGGTCATTTGAGCAGTCATCTCAAAACCACTGTCCTAAGACTATAGTCCATTTCTCTACCTCCGTGAAGTGATGTCACAACCTTGACGCAGCCTTTACGCACGCGTCAAGATATGCCGTCTTTGTGTGCGCGTGTACAAATGCCTTCGTTTTAAGCCATCACGCGCGGTTTACTGGTGCGACCATCAAATCTCGCGCTGACGTCACTGCATGGAGGTAGGCAAATGGAGGACTCATCATTTGAATGCATTTTTAGGCTGATTATTCTTGACCATACATAATTTTTAAATATTTTGAAAAATATTGGCAAATTTTCAATCTCTGAGCAATGATAGTCATTCACAGGGTTAATTATTAACCTAAGGGCATGGATATGAATGTAAGTTGTCATTTTAACTGTGTGTGTATGTTAGTATAGGAAACATGTATTAGAGGATATGAGAGCCATAAAATGAGAATATTTGATTAAAGATGAGATAAATGAATTTGTTTAATATAAATGACTTCCGCAGTAAAGCAATGGTAGAAAGCTACTGGTGCTTAACACATTGCGTGGGATATTTATAGCATGTTGCCTTTATGTCGCTTATTTATATCCAATGACAGCAAAGTAAATTGCTTCCTATAATTTCTCTAAGAAAGTTAAAATTATAGGACTGAAAAAAAGTTTTTGTTTTGCCTGCTGATCTTGTAAATGGTATTGAATGATATCCACCAATGGCCAATCCAATTTCATATTTTCTTACACCGCTGCAAAAAAATGGCAAATTTTATTTGAGTCTCTTGCTTCTCACTTAACCCAAGGGGTGAAAAGAAAATCTAGTCCCAAAAAATGCAAACATTTCATAATGTTTCCCTATGAAATTGATTTGCATGGCCCCATTTCCCCATGAGGGTTTGTTTGGGTTTTTGGTTTGTCTGTCCTCGGTCTGGGTGTTAAAGTCAGATGTAGTTTTTGATATAACATTTGGGGACACAAAATGGATGAGCACGATACACCCACGATCTTGAGTCGCGTATGAGTTTTAAAAAATATTGGTGGCGAGGCGCAGCCGAGCACAATATTTTAAAACTCTAGCGAGACCAAATCTTGGTGTATCGTGCGAAAGAATCCATCAATTTATCATTATTATGCTTTGAGAATACTGACTTGAATTAAAGAAAAGTCAGACTACCTTCACAATTTAGAGCTATAGTCCTCCAAGTTCCAGGTTCATTGCAACATAGTGCCAATAAAAAGTTTTCAACTTCCAAAATTTTCCAACCTTTTAAGAAGTTCAAAGTTCAATGAGGAAAAGTCAACCATACAAACACCTGTAGTTACGCATGTACAGTACTCCAAAGTCCTTTTTTTACTTGAAATGGAGTTTATGGTAACACTGCAACCATGGAAAGCCCATTGGTTTGTGGGGTTGCATATCCAATGTGTCAACTTGTGGTTGATGCAGATTCCTTGAATGACGGTAGATCCAGCATTTGATGTTTTGAACATTAATTTTTGTGGTAACTAATGAATCCCAGTTCTGGAGGTTCCTCAATCCGGGTTAAGAGCGGGACTAAATGTAATCAATTCTGCAGCTCAAGATCTTCCATGGAGACATTTTGATCAGGTGTACTTGGTCTTGTGGAAGTTGATGGTTTTGCTCACATGTTTTATACAACACTTTGTGCAGGCACGGCTGGCCACAGACTGAAGAGAGAGATATGATAGTTTTTGTTTATTTCTATCATTTGGTCGCCCAATGTAAGATTGATACGTTGAACTCGTTGGCGATGACCTGCAACAGTGATAATGTCCCTGACCGCAAATCACTTTCATTAACACTGTAATGCAGGGTGGAGCGATGGCTGTGGTGGTTGTATATCTTTGGCAATCCCGCTTTGAGACAAATTTTGCCATGGGAAAGTTCAGTGGCATACGTTCTCCCAATGGAGCTTTGCGTACAAGCGGCGTAAACATCTTTGGGGATTTTGTTCAGTGGTCTTTCAAACCAAAGATGGACATTGAGGGTTCAATTTACTCATTACTTTTCATAGGAAGTACAGGACACCTGCTGCATTTGGTGCATTACCATTAAGTCAGCATCCACTGTGTTTGCAGGTTGTCATGCACAAATTTCTTATTGGTTCATTGTGGTCATTGGCCTGGTAAAGTACCGCATCATTAGAATCCTCACCAATCGCAAAATGATCTCTTACAACATCGAAGGTTCTCTCTACCATGCCGACAATGGCGAATACCTTGTTGAACATTCAGGATTCATAGAAGCTTCGAGACGTCATTCTCATCGATAGGTAAATAATGCTTTGTGTCACCATATCCTTGACGTTTTGGTTCAGTTTGGCTGCATCAAAAATGTGAGGTTAGCTTCAGCAAAAAAACATGCCTCAGTGCGCAGATATATGCTTGCCTGTGTTTTTTAAGTGGTCTATTTAGGCCGTTCCTCAGATTTTTCAACGACCCTGTTTTGTACGGAGTTCCATCTTCCCGTTGAACCCTCGGCTAGAAGTTTTCAGTAAGCCAGCAAGCTGCTCTTTGCCGAAGAACTCTTCAAACCGATTCCTTCTCTCCTTGGGTGTATTCTCAGAACTTTTCCGTAATGCGCGATGTCTTTATTCTTTAATAATTCTCTAAGGTTGTTCCTCTTTAGGTCTTAAATTTGCGAATTCCAGCGTTGGCCTCCATGCTTTGCTTGTTTATCGTTACCGTCTGCTTTGACCTGAAATTGACCCCGTGCTAATTAAGTATTACATCTCGACTGCCACTGTGACCGCTACATGCGATATCTATACGCTACGGCGATAATTGTGAAACCCCTAGACAACAGCGACGTAATGTGATGCAGAGACCCCCATGTTCAAGTGAAATTGGAAGCCAATATCACTTCGACACTCCAGAGAGTGACGGATGCATAAAATTATCGGTTTTTAAAAACGTGTAGAGAGTATAGGACGGAAGATTCTCAAAACATAATAATGATGGTAGTCGAAAAACATTCAATCCGATTTTATACCAAACTTCGGTTACATTCGCAGTACGGGCACCTTCATCAGCCGATGAGGTAAAGGTCACATTCCAAGGTCAAAGGTCATGTCATGTCAAGTTGTAAGAAAAGGTCATGTAGTAATTGCAAAAGCAGGCAACTTATCTAGTAGTTCAATAACCACCTTTGCATGCTTATCATATCTTCACATAAGCTCATTATTTTCAAGATGGTTTCCCAGTTTAATTTGTTGCCCTGTTTCTAAGGTCAATCAGACATAGAAGAGGTATGGTAAAGGCTCACATATGAATTTATCTGTGGTCATTGGCATTTCATCACCCTTTAACACCGCAAAATAACTGACAGCCGAAAATAACTAACGGTGATGTAATATAATTACAACATATTAATACTTCAAATGTGTGATGGACATATCCATGATTTGGACTTGCAGAACCTTGTCACATGCATTGGTCTACTTATTGTATGTGGGGTCACTGCCCAGCAATATACCAATTTGTCCAATGGATCTTGATAAGTATATTTTTTAAAATGGCAAGTTATTAAAATATGTATGAATGTGTTTCCTTGAATTGCAAGAAATTGCTATCTGCATGTACAAAATCAACAATTGCAGGACAAAATCAAGTGCTGACCAAATCAGCTTTCAATTTTAGGACTAGTTAAAATTAAATTTAAAATAAGAGTTATGGAGGATATTATCCAATTACACGTGACACCTAGCGTTTTAAATCTTTTCACCTGTTGTTACTATGGGTCTTCGATTGGCCGCAGCAGTGTGTCTGCATATTGCGTTGATGCGTACACAGCTAGTTACCAGTATGATAACGTCTCATAGCACATGGCTAGGAACGGCAATGCAAGTTCCATAACATCTTGGCATAGTGTTTATAATTGAGCAATGATAGATAAGCAAGATGTCTACTTTGGGTCTCTAAGGTTTAAGGCTGAAGGTTGATGTTAAGCTGACATAACAGCCTGAAGGCCCTTGTGGAGAGCAGTGCTTCATTCACTGATCAAGTCTACCCCCTTTAAAGCGGCACTGGCACATTTTCACAAAATATGAAATTTCTTAAATTTGCTCTCAAATGATAGTCTAGGCCATTGGAAGAATAGAGATACATTTTACACATTAAGATAACATAATCAAAAACAGATAGGGACGTTAATAAGAGGTTAAAGATTTCCAGGTAATTTGTAGGCTAACTTTTAAGTTTTCCATAACTTTAATCAACAAATGTGTATATTACATGAATATCATAGACTTGTCTCATTGATATTAAAACCACAAAGGTCACAGACCAGTCAAACAGGGTGCATGCTGTGGGAAACATGCATACGGCATGCGTTTTCTTGTGTTAAACGCCATTTCCGTCGTCTGCTGAATTAATGTCACCGGCGACATTAATTATAAAATCGTTCTGTTTACTCATAAGGAAGCTGATTTGGTCTTAATAATTTCAGGTGAGGGCTAATGTATATAAAAGCTTTACAACCATGCAAAAAAAATTGATTTTGAAAAATCTTGAGGGTGCACTATTTTTCAAATGTGCCAGTGTCTCTTTAAAGATGTCTGCAATAGAATAAAATGACAAAATATAAAAATTCTAAGGTCACAGGTCATGGCATATTGATGGCACTATTGTAAATTTCTTAAATGGAATTTTGTAGCCATTTGAAAAAAAATAGTTAAAAAGTATCAAGGATTCCTGATGTGTTTCAAATAAAATTACAAAATTCATATTTGTGTGAAAAAATGTTATTTTCAGCTTAGTCACTTACAAGGGACAACTTTATTGTGAGAATTTTTTAATACAACAGTGTAAAAAGCTCATGTGATATACCGGCACACCATTCTAAAAAAAATTGAGATAAGACGACCAAAACTCTTAGACAAATGATTGGACAAGATGCATTATTTCTAGAACAAGACGAATAAATGTAAATGTATCAGGTTTTCTGATATTTCTTAGTGACGTAAAAGAATTTTAGTGGGGAAACTTATTCGTATCATTTTCTCTTATGTTGAACACTTCAGAGTTTGTTCAAGTTTGGAGTTTGGAATTTTAAGTGTATTTGCCTTGCATTTTTATTCGTGAGGAAAAGGGACATTTTTTTAATTATAGCCTTTAATCTGATATCGTCACATTGAATTTCTATTGTATTGAATGGGGTAAAGTATACAACCTCTCAGAATGAATGGAATCATCGACACACCCCAAAAACTGTTAATGAACTGACAGGAATAAAAAATCCTACTATAATTCTATAAGGGTTTAGCTTTCTCACCCCCAATCCAAGTCCCTATTTAATAAAAGAAATTCTTCTCCATCCACAACTTGACCCCATAGGTTGATACAAACACTGTCACTTTTTAGTCAAATTCAATGTCAATAATACTTCAGAAAGCTTTATTTTAAGTTTATAACATAAAACCCAACATTCAAAATAGTGGTAATCTAGTCGTCCGAATTTACCAAAACTAGCGCCGGATGACTCTTTTAACCTACTTGTGATCCAGTGGATGACCACATTCTGTCATCCAAGAATCACTTGATTTGGCATCTAAGATGTAAAGGTTGATGACTTATTTCAAATCATACTGCTTTATTCTCTAAGCAAATTTAGAGACAAATGTGGTTTGTAACATTTCCATGAAATTCAAAGTTTTAGTTATCACTAGTTGCCAACATATTCAGAATGCCTTATTATCAGAATAAATCTAGTCATATTTTCACTTCAAATCTTTCATATAACCATCAGTTTCACACCATTGGAAAGATCAACTCACTGTGGCCATTTTAGTCATCTATAACACCAATTGTTTTCTCAAGTGAGAAGAAAAGGATGGCTCGCTACTTCTTACACATGCAGAAATTATTTTGTCACTTCGCAATTTCTTTCCCAAAGGGCTCAGTTTCCATTTAGTTGGAAAACCACTTAGGTCTCTTTGTTGAGTGAGTGTGGGTTTGTGCATGCATTTTTATGTGCTTGAAAATTAAATGTTTGAATTTCAAACTGATGAATCGGTTTTGTTTAAATGTCCATTATGCACATCCTCCTGCCACAACAAGGTGGGCTCAAATAGTTTGCCCACAGCTTCAAATAGCTTGCTAATAGCTTACTTTGCTAATGCAATATGCAATAAAATATCATATGAATGCTTAAAAGCATTTGTAAAATACCATAATGAATGCTTAAAAATATTTTTAAAATACCATATGAATGCTTAAAAGCATTGATTTGGTATTTGATTGCATATAGGTGGTTCTGGGGTGATGCCACTCTAATTTGAAATAAACCACATCACTAAGTTAACGTGTGTGAATAATAAATAAGCTTAAATAGTCCTTGGTGCATTTTGTGACACATTATAGTCATAGTATCAACTGAAATTAGTTGAGCCCTCAAATCCATTTCATTCCCAAACTGAAAGTTGGAACCTAGGCAAATATACTTTTTTCAAATCCTTACAAGGAGACGAACATGCTAATGTACATTAAAACACCATATGACTCGATTTTCAAATTTTCCACTGTAGCAACATTCCCCCCCCCCCTTGAGAAGGGGGCGCAGTCAGAAAATTTGAACCCCCATCATTTTCTGACACAATCTAGGCCATATTGAAACCCAAACAGCAATTTTAGCATGAAAATCCTAAGGGAATACACACCATACCGCACTATCTTCCATTGAGAGGGGATGTTAATCCATTGGAAATCCATAATCCTCATGGAAGACTACCAAAATCTTCCTTGGGAAGTGCAGATTTTAAGTGGAATAGCTTATGTCTTTGGTTCTAATCAGAGTGAGGGGAAGGAAGTCTCAGTTTGATTTATAGGATCCAGTTTTTTTTTAAAACTCTCAGGAGAATAGATAATTCTTTAGTAAGATAACCAAATTGTTCAAATAAATCTTGGAAAAGAAAGGATGACATAACAGTGGAATTGAACTAGGTAGACCATGTTGGCTCCCACCTACTTGCAGTAACCACTGGAGTCACCCACCAGAGTGTACTATACCAGCTGAGGAAGAATTGAAGTGTTTCAGTCAATTTCAGGAGATCTCAATTTGGGGAAATGGTCCCCTTTTCAAAAAGGTTGCTCCTCTCCTAAAAAAAATCTGGTTATGGGCCTGCCTCAATCAATGCTAAATAAATGTGCTAAGTGTTTACACTGACAATGCAAGCTGGGGAGGGAATGCCCTGCTTCCCTCAGTCAATGCTAACTAAACATGCTACATGTTTATACTCCCAATGCAAGCTGGGGGGGGGGTTGAAAAAAGACCAGAAAGGAATAAATAAAATATAGTGGTTATTGATCCACACTAATCCGCAATTTCCATTTGGTGTGTGTTTGT
Organism: Ophioderma brevispina; assembly: GCA_023653785.1. NCBI lineage: Eukaryota > Metazoa > Echinodermata > Ophiuroidea > Amphilepidida > Ophiodermatidae > Ophioderma > Ophioderma brevispina. Next base: position 24,761 of record JAMKCH010000896.1, on the reverse strand, counting down.
ATTACCAAGTAAAGGTAAAGGGAATGGACCTGTGTATACTGGAACAAAGTGTCCATCTCTCTTTCGAAGCGATTGGGCCAGATCCACCAAATAATGTTGCTGTAGGGAGATCGCTACACTTCCACTACGGCAAGTATGTTACTTCCCAACATTGAATAATGCCGGTATCCATTTATACACCTGGGAGAGAAGAGTAATTGAGGTAAAGCGCCTTACTCAAGGAAGAAACCCATTGGCTACAGCAGGGCGCTTTATCCACTCGACCACATGTGTCCTCACAGTATTACCAAGTATTCCCATGAATTTTACTGCATTATTTTAGTTATAACTGTTGAATTTCCCCCCTTCTATGGGAACAAAATTTAAGCCATCAGTAAAATGAAATTCTTATCCCATATTTTAATATTTGTACTCGGGTTGGGCCATGCCAACATCATGGGATGGTTTGTGGATTAGAAGATTAGCTATTGCAGAGTCCATTGAACTGATGATAAGTAAAGATAATTTAAAAAAGGATGGAAACAGCTGGAAACTTAATCACAAAGGGAACATTATTTTTCACCTGCCTTATCAGCTATACAAGACAGGGAATTTATTGACTTTAAACAGATGTATTTTAAAGGGGCATTTTTTCCCTAATCTTGCCTTGCATCTTACTCAAGTTTTTATATCATCTACAAGTGGGTAAAGTTTAGGGAATGTGGAGAGTTGCTATACACAGGAAAATATTTCCTTTGACGATGCAGTGTATGAGTTGTGTGAGATCGGTGATGCTGTACAGGAGTGAGACATGGTGTCTGAGCAAAATGTGATGGGGATTTTGAGAAGGACAGAGAAAGCGCTGGTGAGAGTGATGTGTGGTGTGAAGATGATGGATAGGAAGAATACTGAAGACTTGATGTTGGGTTTGAAAGAAGCTGTGGACTGGTTGGTGAAGGTGAATGGTGTATGTTGGTATGGGCACATGCTGAGGATGGATGATGAGCATGTTTTACAAAGGTCCCTTCCGTTCTGGGCTGAGGTTCTGGGTGGGTGGTTCAAGTAGGAGGGGACAACCAAAGAAGCCTTGAAGAAGAAAGTGGAGGAGGAGAGTAGGAGGGTTGGGTTGAGGATGAAGGATGCACTGAATTGGGTGAAGTGGAGGGAGGGGGTAAGGGCAATTGCTGCCAGTGTGAGGAAAATCCTGTCACCCTTGTTCATGGGGACATAACCAGGTCTAAAACTTTTGATTTACTACTATTGCAGAACTGTCAACTTAAGCAATGTACACATCCCCATTCTAATGCTCTAGTTTGTTCTACTGCTGAAGAAATGTGTGAGTTTGTATTTTCCTCTGTTACAAGTTACAACACAGCAAATTAGATAGAACCCTATAGTCCTTTTGTTATCCTTTGCTCACAACATCAAAATACAAGATTGGTCAACTGAAATTTTAAAAACAAACTTTTTTCAAGGATATCCATAAACACCATAAATAAAGAAGTCATCAAGGTAATGAAATACTCTTTAACACTTAAGGGTGTTTCTTAATCCTTTCATTGCCAATAGATTCTGTTATAAGGGCACATTTAAAAAAAATGGTTTGTCTCAAAGCGCCTGTGTGCATTAGTAAGATCATGCATGATAGATTCTTGAAAATCAAAAATTACATTTTTTAAAGAATATGGCACAGGAATCGACTCGAATTTCCTCAATTTGATTTCAAGTTACAAATATTACTGTCTGGAGCATGTAAGACCATCTCTGGTGTGCAGTATGGTATTGCCATTAAGTAGAGCAAATAATTACATGAATGTGCCATCAAATGAACTGTAAATAATTTAGTTTAGATGAATAAAAGAAAAAAAATGAAATACGAGTCAAGTCCCGAAACCCTAAACATTCTATATCACTATTTTAAAGCATAGTTATAATCACCTTGCAGCAGTGCTTTCAATATTGTTGAACTTAGATCCTTTCAAACATGATAAACCCAATGTATTGTTAAAAAAATTGTGCTAAGACAACAAAAAACCAAGCAATAAAATATATAGCCATAGCAATCAATATCTTGTCATACATAGTTTAACTTCTACCCTCCTGTGGGCATTAAAAGTGCATTTTTGTAGCAAGATGTCAACAATATTTTGAGTCTGTGCTAAGAATTAAAAGCTCTTTATCTGACAAAACCTGCTGTGTCCTCCAGGGTATTGTAGCTTTTAAAATGTGTGTCATTATGTGGATGCAAGAAGTTAGAGAGCTGCCTTTCAACATGTTCATAGTAGTGTTCATAGTTTAGGTATCATGCAGTATGATTCTAGATTTAGGGTTTTTTTGTTTTAATTTAACACACACAGCTTAAAGCAATAATGGATGATTTTTGAGAAATTCACAACACAAACCCTTTTATTTTGACCTAAAGTACAGGTTTATAACATAATCATTTTCAATTTAAAGGTGATTTTTCCAGTATGTTAGCTTGTCTAATTTTGATATGAGAGCCTGGCACCGTTATAGGCCTACAACTTAACAACCAAAATATTGTGTGAAACAAACTGTAAAAAATTTGTAGTAGAATTGATTATGCTTATTGCAAGTCCTATTCATTACTGTGCTAATTTTGATGATTAACCAGTAACGACAGTTTTTTCTGTATCTTTGGGAAAGAAATGGTATTGTTAGCCGAAATTTCAGGATGACAATGTGAAACAGACAGCCTTTCCTCTGATATAAAAAGAATACTACTTCTGGGTAACTTGGGGCAGTCACAAAGGCAATGAGAACTAACAACTCCAGGAGACTATGCCCGTTACTTATGATGAAGTCATATTGACCTTTGAACCCTTACGAGGCTCTTAGAGCGGGTTAACTGTGGACACTTTTTCACTTTTCCAATTGATGCTCTACAGAATGGCATAGCTGTGTGGTCAATTAAGCTTCGTTTATATTTGACCCCTAGATGACCACCCCATTTTGACCTTTGACCCCCATATTGTGCACATAGAAATAAGCTTTCCAGTGGTTTCTTGTTACCCCTTTGACAATATCTACTTTGGTTATGAGTTCTAGCGTTTTTTGCATATTAATTACTCATGTTGCATGTTTTACAGGGACCCCTGGGCAACATTCTGTCACATGATTCATCTTGACATTATCCGCAACTTTGGCACCGGACATCACCTATCCAAGTGTTATCGATTTTGAGAGATAGGCATTTTTGCATTTAGTAGATAATGCCGCCATTTGAATGTTAATGAGTTTTCCGATATTAATCTGTGTACAAGCTGTATACATTGACCACTAAGCCGATGCTCAGGCAGAATTTTCAGCAGTAGTAGTGCACCTTATTCGTAAAGAAGTAGGTTCCAAAGATTTTTAGTTTTGGACCTCTATGGCACCCTATGACGAGGTCAAAGGTCAAACTATGTACACCCCTGATGTAGTGGGGTCAGTGGTTCTCTGGACCGATTTTGGTCATTATGATGTTTTCAGAATCGTCCATCCTATACTTTCTACACACTTACAGAACCAATTTACTCAAATTGGGCATTTGGATGACCAATTTTTTCACACACTTCGACAACTCATCCACTATTGTGTTAGAGTGCACAGTTCACATATTATACATGCAGGAAATCAGAATGTACAGTGACATTAATGTAGCCAGTGGTTGAGGTAGGGTAGTATGATGTCCATTACAACGTGGGTGTGTGTGTGTGGTGGGGGGGGTGCTTGTGGTATTATGATTATTTTTGTTGGTGGTTCCCGGGTTCCGATGGTCCTTGTGGCTGTTAGTACATTCCTTAGTGGTCACTCCCAGTTGGTTCTGGTTGGGTGGGCGGATTTGTGGTACTGCTGGTTCTTTCACTGTTAGTTACAATCCTTGGTGGTCCCAGTGGCTAATGGTTCCATGTATCCATGCTGAGTTCCCAGTGGTATGGTTTATTTATCGGTTTCCAGTGTATACTGATGATTCAATTTTGTTGGAGGTTACTTGATGCATTTTTTGCTGGTTCCCAGTGGCTATTGGTTCATTTTTGGCTGGCTCTGAGTGTGTGCTGGTGTAATTTCTTGGTGGTTCCCAGTGTTATCTGGTTCAATTGTTTAGGTTCATTGTGGCGTCGGTTTCCATTTTTTGGTGGTTCCCTATGCTACTAGTTCAAATTATTGGTGGTTCTCAGTTGGTCTACTAGTTCCATTGTGTTAGAATCGAAGCAACAAAAGGAAATCTAATTTTTTGGTGGTTCCCATTACTACTGGTTTTCATATTCGGTGGTTCACCAGTTGATTTGGTTCAATATTTAGTTGGTCCAAGTTGTAATGGGTGCGAATTTTGGTGGTTCTAGTGTCCTACTGGTTCCATTCTTGGTATCTTCCAGTGTCTACTGGTTTCCTTGTTTTAGTTTCCCTCCCTTGTGCTGTCGTTCCATTTTTTGGTGGTTTCCCTATTGGCTACTAAGTAGTGTCAATTAATTGGTTGTTCTCAGTGTCTACTATTGGTTTTTCCATTGTGTTAGAATCGACATCAACAAAGAAATCTAATAATTTTGGTGGTTCCCAGTTACTACTACTTTACTGGTTTCATGTTCGGTTGGTTTCCCAGTTGCTTTTGTGGTTTCAAAATTTGAGTGGTTCCCAGTTTGCTACTGGGTGCGAGCGATTATTTTGGTGGTTCCTCTTGTACTATCTATGGTTTCCATTTCTTGGTATTTCCAAGTGTCCTACTGGTTCAATTTCTCTTAGATTCCTTGTGGCTATCGTTCCTTTTTGGTGGTCCCCTGTTACAATTTTTGGTGGTTTCTGTTGTTTACAGTGGTTCCCGCTTTTTTATGGTACCAGTGGCTGTGTACAATCTAAATGAATTACTAGGTCAACAATGCTTCATAGCTTGGGTCAGTCAGATTCCTGAAACACATAATCCTGATTAAATTGGAGGATTTTTTTCGCACGATACACAAAGTATGATCTTGCTATAACAGTTTAAAAATATTGTGCTCGACGCTGCGTGTCTCGCACAATATTTGTTAAAACTTATAGCTCGACCAATATCTTTGTGTATCATGCTCAATCCATCCAATTTTATATCAATATCGGCCCAGCCGTTTGGCAGAATAAGGCGAAAAAGCGATGGTCGGAAGAAGGAGAAGAAGGAGAAGAAGGAGAAGACTAAACAGCATAAGCAGAATACTATGCCCCGTTTCACGGGCATAGTAACAAGCAGCTTTAACTTTGATTTCAAGCAAAAAGGATGAGAAATAGGTTAATTATATAGGATTGGGGATCCAATATGTTGTTTTTATAGGGTTGGGGATCCAAAAATGTTGATTGTAAAAATCTATATTTCAAGAGATATTGATCATATAGATCTAAACTAGTTTTGGAGGAGTTTTAGTTCATTCAAAATGAAACGTAATAAGTATCAAAATCTCAACATAAAAAAATAAGATTTGTATTATGAAATGTGCCATTATTACTTTAATTGACATTTTTAACAAACTTTGAAACTGTGACTACCATGAAAATCCATATTCAGGACATAGTCCAGATTCAGATTAGTCCAAATCCAAACCACAGTTCCAATAGACCATAGTCCAGATTCAGATTAGTCCAAGTCCAAATCCAAACCACAGTCCCAATCTAGACCGTAGTCCAGATTCAGATTAGTACAAGTCCAAATCCAAACCACAGTTCCAATAGACCATAGTCCAGATCTAGCATCCAATCCAGACAACAGTCCAGAATATAATTCAAACTATAGTTGAGATGTTGCCTGCCTTGATCAGAATCATGCACACACTTCCTGTACAGGCACTATCAGTGATTTTTCTATGTCATAAAATGTAAAAATAATCATCACAAATCCAATTTTGTGTACTTTTGTAACACATATTGAAGTCCTAATTACCCTCCAAGTGATAGACTGAAAGCAACCCTATATGGATAAAAATGGACATCAAAGGTAATTGGGGCTTCTGGCCATACAGATACTTACTGCAGCACACAAATGAATGGGATTCATATTCACTGCTGGTTTATTCTTTTTTGTCAGTTTCCATCACACAAATATCCTCAACATAATTCTACAGCCTTGCCCTTCACTTTCAGCCCACTTCAGCAAATTCAAATACATTTACATTTTTGCGTGAATTAATAATAGTGGCTGTCAATAACAAGTTTTAATATATATGTCCATTTGGTCATTGTTTCTTGATGCGAATCCTTCTGCAACTGCCATGCGAATCCTGCCAGCTACCCAAGGGACCATTTCAAAGGTCATTGCCTTTAAAATTTCAGCTACTGGAACTAAATTGCCAAACACGGTCTATTGCAAATAGCAGCTTTTGCATTGACGACACACTCACGCTCTCTCTCAACCATCCAAGCTGTATATTGACACCGCTTTAAAGCAGATGATTATGCCCATGATATATAACCTACATTATGTAACATATTGTTAAAATTAGCGTGCACCTGTCCTGTCATGACAATACTGCAGAATTTGACATTATAAGAGATGAGCATGTTTGTGTTACTAATCGGTCATGTCAGCAATGATATGGGAGAGAATTATTTGCAATTGCTGCAGTGTATGACAAGTCTTACACTCAAGGCTGGAAAAAGTCAAATTTCTTGAGAAAACAATCCAAATTTCCCTTCAATTCTTGTGTATTTCTTTATTTAAAGTGACAGGAGGAGATTTTTCAGGATATGAATTTCTCTCAAATTTCACTGGATCAGTTGTAGACTACCTACCGAGAACGTTTGGAAGGTTTATAGGACAAACAGATGCAAAAGAAAACCGCAAACCTTGTTTTGAACTTGCCTGCTATCGTAATCGTTCCCCATAGAAAACCATGCTTTGACTTTCTGTCGTGCACGACAGAAACTACTAAATCATCATCATATTTCATAAAGACGGCGTATTCGGCTTATTCACTTCAGGTGTGATCTAATACATTGGTAAGCATTCCAAATATGTAAAAAACCTAGGTTCGAGAAAAGTGGGGGGCGCTTCTTTCTGGAAATCTCCTCATGTCTCTTTAAAGGGCAATAGCTAAATTCCCCAGGATCACGGTTCCTAAGTTCCCCACTTTTTCTAGGCATGGCTATATTGTTAGTTTTATGTGGGAGATAATATTTGTCCCAGGTTTAATAACATAGTATTTTCTTTTTCAACAAAATTGCTTGTTAGAGTGAATTCATAAAACTGCTTAAAGGGATAAGCAGCAATTTGCTCATCCGAAACATAAAAAAATCATCAAAATTTGTATTTTGGTATTTTTGTTACTGGCATAGGTGTACTAACATAACCGGCAAGTGGTTAGCTTGAAATCTATGTACTTTAAACAAGACTTTTTATCTGATTCTGTAATTACAGTAATTTCTATATGTGCATATCAAAATTCTGACTCAAGATCAAAAAGGCCTTTTTGTGTGAATATCCCAGATTAAAGGTCCATGGCCACTTCCAGATTTTACCGGAAGTGGTCAAAATTTTGGTATCAGAAGAAAGCTACTATTTGAAATCTTAGGGCTAAAGGATGTTTGGTTTGGATGTTATGAGCGAAAATGTGCCTCTTTTTGGTCGACCAATATAATTTTACACAGTACTCTATGGGGATTGTAAAATCACGTTTTTAGCTCTCACTTCAAAATGGGTTGAAATATCAGCGCGAAACTTTACAGATGGAGTTTTGGAGTGAAGGCCATTCTATCAAGATGAAAAACTTAGACTTAAATCCGGCCATCCCCCTTTAATAAGCGTAATATTGTGCACCATAACCTGAAGAGTTTGATCTCAAACACAAATATTATTGATCTTTATTCTGTACTGGTCAGTGGCGTAACCGAGCCCTTTCAATTAATGTGGGGGCTGAAGGGGTGCCAAGGAGGCTTTTTGAGGGAGCAAATTTGGGTCCTTCTCCATAGACACTGTACAAAAAGTCAGTTTGAAGGGGGGGCAAGGGTTTTTTTTTTTTTTTTTTTTCCCCCCCCCCCCCCCGCTGGTTATGCCACTGGTACTGGTGTAAACCACAAAAGCTGTTTAGCATAAATTTTGAAATGCCATCGCTGTGTGGCAATTTGCATGAGACGGTATGACACGTTCCCTCAAACACTTCATTTTCTCACTATTTGGTGTTTTTGTTCGTACATGAAAGTAGTTGTATGGAATTATACATATTTTATCTTTGATTTGTAAGCAAAAAAATGCTTGCTCCCAGAAATCACTCTTTCAAACACACATGATAGAAACATGGGGAGGCGTTAATTACATTGTTTGCAGGAAGGGCTGGATAGACAGTGACCAATTTATTGACAACACACTGGTGACACACACAAGCATTTCCAGTAGGAAATGGGGTGACTTAAACCGTGCCAACACAAAATAAGGGAACCAATGCGATTGGCCAATCTTAAGAATACTAAGCCAGAGGCTGGCTTCATCCCCTCTACCCATACAGGGTAAGGTTTACCTAAGGCAAACATTATGCATAGCCGAAGGAGGGATGATCCCAGCCCCTGGACAAGCCAAACCAACGCCAGCAACCTGTGGTCCACCCCTCAGTGCACCCACCCTGAGTAGACCCCAACCCAATACGGACCTGGGTGGGAGGGTGGGGATTTTCGGAACCATACCGCACTGTCTTCCTCCAGCCGGATTGTGACAAAAGGGAGGCAAAATTACCCACATCTGTGGATAAGATTCTGTGCTTATTAGGTTGCTTCTGGTCTTATCATTTGCACGGTATGTTAGGGTACCCGTACTTGTTACAGACATGCAAAAAATTGATTTTTGATGATTTTTCGATTTTATGAATTAGCAAATCACTGATAGTGCCTTTAATCGCTGCTTATCCCTCTATTTTGCAAAAAAAAAAATCATAAATTACTGACATTTCTTTTTACAGGGATTCATAGGGGGTTCCATAACCTGACCACTATGAATTCAACAAACCTGAGCTATGTGAAAAGGTGGTGGAGGTGGTAAGGAGGAGCGATCGGGTGATAACGTTATAATGTTTGCGAGGAAGAGGTAGTGAGGATGATATTGGTTATGCGCCACAGTGTGGAAGGAAAGCATGAAGAAAAGGAAACAGTTTTATGACGAGTTGGCGGAGGAATGGAGGAGGTGTGCAAAGTAGTGTTGGTGAATGGTCTTATGTGTGTGATTTTAAACGGCAGGTGGGAAAAAGGATCGAAGGTTCGAAGGTGTTCATGGAGGAAATGGGGTTTGGAGAGTGGAATCTGGAAGGAAGAATGTTGCTTGAGTTTGGGAGGAGAAAGAGATGTGCGTTGCGAATAAATGGTTCAAGAAAGAGGACAAAAGGAAAGGACATATAGCTCAGGAGGAATGAGACAGAGATTGATTTGTGTTAGTGGGGTAAGAGGCAGAGGAAATATCTGAAGAAAGGTTATGTAATTCCTGGAGAATTGCAACAACGGCTGGGTGGTGCAGATGTGGATAAGCGGAAGGTGAAAAAACGGTGGTGAGGAAGGTAAGTAGATAGTGCATGAGAGGAGGAAAGTATGGAAGCATGCTGAAAGAGAAGAGACAGAAAGCATTTTGAGATGAGATAGGGGAGCTGTGCGGGAATGATGTGGTAGACTGTGGGGGGCTTTAAAGAAGGGGTGTTACAGGCAGGTGATGAAGTGTGTGGGAAAAACAAAAGTAGGAGAGGACAGGGAGAGATAAGGTGGTGGATGATGGGTGAGGGGGGAGGCGATAGCGAGAGAAGGATGCTGAAAGATATGAGAAGAAAAAATGGTACAGAAGAGAATAAAACAAGGTATAAGAGGATCTTAAAGAAGGAAGAGCGCAAAGCAAGTGGTTGAGCGAAAGCTATGCAAGGAGGAGGCAGAGCAGCGCCAAGAGAAGAGCTGAGTGAGTTGAGAGAGGAGGATCCAAACAAGGTATATAAGATAGTGAAGCCAATGAAAAGGAAGGAAGAGATGGTGAAGGGGGAAGATGTATGAGAGGAAGTGATGGAAGTTGCAATTTCAGTTGAGAAAGATAGAGGCAGCGTCTGAAAGAGCATATGGAGCGGAATCATGAATGAGGAGAATGAGTGGGCTGAAGGTAGGGATGATGTGGTGGACGGGCCATTTCAGAGGGTCAGCCGGGAAGAAGTGGTGAGGCAATAAAGAGGAAAATGAAAAAAAAGGAAAGGGCGGGTTCGGACCTCAGCAGGTTGAGTGCTGAGATGAAGTGCAAAGTGGGAAGATATAGGGATTGAGGTGAGGATGGCGTTGTGTAGAGAGTTGTTGGATGGGGCGAGGGATGACGGTGGAGTGGGCAGTGAGTGTGTAATTCAATTTTTAAGGGAAAAGGGGATGCAATGAGTTGTGGTGAATCTAGGGGTGTGAAGTTGTTAGAGCGTGCAATGAAGATGTGGAGAGGGTTTCTGGAGAATAGGATCCGGAAGATAGTGAAGTTGATGAGATGCAATTTGGGTTTATGCAAGGGAGGGGAACGATCGATGCAGGGTTTTTTTAAGGAGGTGGTTTTGCAAGAGGAGAGGATCCAGCTAAAGGGTAAGAGCTTTTGTATATGTGGTTTGTAATTTGGAGAAGGCATTTGATAGTGCCGAGGAAAGTGATGGGGGATGGAGTGGGCGATGAGACGCGAGGAGGAGGAGAGAGATACCAGAAGCAAGTGTTAGAGCAGTGATGAGTTTGTATGAAGGAGCCAAAACGAGAGTAAGAGTGGGGTATGATTTGTCCGAGGAGTTTGAGGTCAAGGCTGGGTGTGCATCAAGGTCTGTACTTCGCATTGATTTTTGCAATTGTAATTGATGTGGGTCACAGAGAGGGCAAAAGAAGGTTTGCTGCGTGAGATTTGAATGCGGCTGACTTGGTTTTAATGAGTGAGACATTGGAGGACTGAGGAGAAGTTTTGGGAATGGAAGAAGGCTTTCGAGAGTAGGGTCTGAAGTTAAACCTTGGAAAGACAAAAGTGCGGTGAGTGGGCGGAGAGGGAGGTGGTAGCGAGTAGGTGACCCATTTGGGGTATGGGGAAGAGAGGGAAAAGCAAATTCAGTGTGGTGTGAGAAATGTCGAAGGTGGATCCATGGGAGATGCAAAAGATGAAGAGAGTGACCCTTAGTTTGGCAGGATTTGTGTGTAGAAGATGTGAGAAGGGAAGTGAGGATGGTGGAACAGGAAGAAAAGTTGTGTGATGGGGTGGAGTCCGTGAAGGAGTTCACATACCTAGGGGATGAGGTTAGTGGGGTGGTGGAGTGAGGTGGCTGTGACAGCGAGAGTGAGGTATGGGTGGGGAAGTGTAGGGAATGTGGGGAGTTGTTGCATGGGAAAGATATCCGTGAAGATGAAAGGAATGGTGTATAGAAGTCTTGTGAATAGTGATGCTGTATGGGAGTGAGACGTGGTGTCGGAGCGGAAAGAGATGGGGATTTGAGGAGGACAGAGAGAGCAATGATAAGAGCAGATGTGTGGTGTGAAGCTGATGGATAGGATGAGGACGGAGGACTTGATGCAGATGTTGGGTTGGAGAGGCGGTGGACCGGTGGCGAAGGCGAATGGTGAACGTTGGTATGGGCATGTGTTTAGGAAGGATGTCGAGCATGTGTTAAGAAGGGCTTTTGAGAAGTCGAGGTGAGCGGTTTGAGGAGGAGGGGACGTACCAAAGAAGACATGAAGAAGCAAATGGAGGGGAGAGTAGGAGGGTTGCGTGAGGATGGAGGATGCATTGATCGGGTGAAATGGACGGAAGGAAGTCAGGGCGGTTGCTGCAAATGTGACGGTGAATCCGGCCACCACCGTGACGGGCCGGGGGGGGGCACCGGACAAAACCGTGATTTTAAACTTTGGTTTAGTGAGTAGTAGTGAGGAATAAAGCTGTATAGGTTGTTGAATTTGTAACCTGGCTCAGGTATACGGAAACACCTAGATATTATATCAGGATTGGTAATTCATAACAGTTGGTCATTTTAATACTGACCATATGGAATTGCGTGCTGTGCGCTGGACATGGGGTATGAGCACTAGCGTAGAATCCAATGAGTCCAGTTGGACTCCTTTACAACCCGAATTCTAAAACCTTTGGTTCCAATTGCAAATTCTTTGGGTCCAATTTTTCTACATGAGGAAATTTGTGGTAAATTTGGACAGACATCACAGGATAAAACCAGGTTTTCCAAGTTCCAAACATAACTCGGGATTCAGTTAGCTTCGTAACATGGGCCTCTGTACCAATGGGTAAATTTCACCTTTGAAAAGCGTGCCCCAAACAAAGAAAACACGTGCTTTTATCGGAAGAGAGTAACCTATCATAGTTAATTTCCAAATTTCCATTTGAATCCAACTTACCATTTTAACGTGGCGGTACTTACATGTACTCTACAATAGTTCATAGCTACTGTACACATATGTTTTCCGATAACATTAATTAAAACAAACCATATTTAGTTTGTAGCCGTATAATATTGAGTCTATCCACAATGCACTGGGTTTTTCCCTTGTTTTTGTTTGTGGGGTTGGGTGTTTTGGGAAATTGCACTTCTGCAAGGTCATGCGATCCCACAAAAAATCTTAATAACCACATAAGAACCCTGACTTTACACTCCTTTTAGCCAAAGGTGATAGAACTGAACTTTTTGTGTATGGATCATGAAAATATCATTGTGGTTCTGAAACTTATTGAACACTTATTATCCCAAGAACTGACACATGTTTATGGTACCCAGTATGCATTGCGGGTTGGTTCAAAATACCCTCGGGACTGGGCTAAATGGGATTAATTATTTTTGCAGATAAGTGAAAAAAAACAAGGTTTGTACATGATATCAAAATCTCAGGTTTGAAAGGTGGGGTTGATTGGGTAGTGCCCTCTTAATAGTGGCCAGTTGTGATTCTAGCCATTGCAGTGACGAGGGACACTGGCAATTGAATAGCAGCGATCATGGTTATCTGTAATCATGGTTGGTGGTAAGAATGACTATAAGTACCTGGGTATGACACAGATATGTACGTGAAGTACCCTACCCTTCAGATGTTAACAGTGCCTGCGATATGTTGAAGTGGCCTAATTGCATGTTGATGGAATAGCACTTATAAATCCCTAAAAAGTGTTGCGGCCCCACCGTTGTCTTGATTTTTAGATGCTTCTGATATTGTCATATTTTAAAGGTGTATTTTTTTTTTTATGATCATACCTATTTTGGTTTATGGTTCACTAGTTATCCATATAGAAAAAATATTTTTTAAATTTCCTTGATTCTATGGTGCGATCTCTCCGATGTGCCCTACGGCCACCTGTGCTGATAATTCTGTTCGTTACAGACAGAAAATGCAAATGTATGAAATGTTGTACAGAGTAGATCAAACCTGCCAAAATGATGATAGGGATATGTACTATACTTAGACGTAAGTACTCTAGTCCCCTGGTTTTTGTGCAATCGGACCTAGGGTGGACATACACACAACAATTAATCATCATTGAGCCACCTAAGTCTCCTTGGTGTATAAGACATGCGATAAAAGAAATCAATCAAGACTATACGGAATAAAGCATAAAACCCCATTATAATTGAGAATGCTAGGGAGTATCATGCATTACCAACATATTGATTTTATTGCCTAGGTCCATTTGCACACTACATGGGAGAGGTTCATACCTTCAGCTGTACGCAGTTGGCAAAGGGATGCCAGGCATCTGTGTGTGTGTTGTGCATTCCGTGTGATATCTTTGGATCTAAGCAAGTGTGGGTGTCCATCTTTGCAACATAGATGTATCATAGAATAGGGGTAGACGTTTCATATAGAAGTCCCAAGTATGCAAATGAGTTAATGTCATTCTGTCCAGCACTGCTGCACAGCATCATACAGCGCAATGCGCATGACTGAATCAATATTGTGTAATACCTCATTTGCATCCATGGGACTTCTATATGAAACGTCTACCAGAATAGGCAGAGGCTGGGATCAGAAGTGGGTCGTGTGTCATGGGTCAAAGGTCGAATGTGGTCAAAAATGGGATCAAATGAGAGCAGAAATAGGGTTATATTGCTATAAACCTTGTTAATGATAACTTTAGGGTATGGGTGTCCATCTCTGCACCATAGGTGTCACTCAAGGAGGCAGTGGATGAGTTTGGAGGTGGGTCATGTGGTTAAATGCAGTCAAAAATGGGATTATATTGCTATAAACCTTGGTGGGTGTGGTCAACATTCAAAGCCAAAAATTTTTGACTGTCATTTCAAGGTCATGTGGGGTCATTCAAGGTCAAATTACTAAACATGTGGTTGGATGATGAAACTTGGTCAGTGTAGTCAACATTCAGTGCTGAAAATTATGAAGGTCATTTTAAGGTCATCTGGATTCATCCAAGGTCAAATCAAGGTCAAACCACTGCGAATGGGTAGATGTTTCATATAGAAGTCCCAAGTATGCAAATGAGTTAATGTCATTCTGTCCAGCACTGCTGCACAGCATCATACAGCGCAATGCGCATGACTGAATCAATATTGTGTAATACCTCATTTGCATGCTTGGGACTTCTACAAGAAACGTTAACTGCAAATGGTTTGTATGGTCATGATACCAGAATTTTTCAAGGTCACCTGGGTTAATCCAAGGTATTACAACTGTTAATGCAGGAGCCTCAGTGGTTCGAGAACAACTTATTTCTATCACAATCCTCCCTGTGATCTTACAATTATGTTAATTTTTCCTCCTTTTACTACCTCAACGGGCTGGGGATCTTTTTGTGGTTCGAGAACTGCTTTGCCATTATTAAAATTCAACCCCGAGCAGGGGAAGTCTTGTACCTGATATGCCAAACAATTAGAGAATAAAAGATGCAATTTGCTGTTTTGCTACATCCAGTACACAATTTCATTAGGATGTTTCTTAAAAATGTAGTTTACACATATTACTGTGGAAATTGAACGATAGAGGGCCCTATAACATGCAAGTCATTACCAGACAATGGCGGCCAAGCCTCATTCAATATAGCAACTCACCAAAAATATCAAAAGAAATTACAGCAATACAGAGTGCAAACCACAAACCAATTTGGGTGCTTTCATGTGGGTCAATCATGGGTGTTCCCATGACCCACATATGACTTCGTCCTCATTCGTTTTTTAAACAAAGCAATTCAGAAATAACCCTTACAGTGAAGTTGATTCTTCAGTGCCAACGGTTTTGGAATAAGAAATATTCCTTGACAACATATTAAAAATTCAGAATTTTTGGTCAAGATTTTGCTTTTACATGTTAAACCAATGGCAATGTCTAATAAATTGGGATTTCTTGGCCGTCCTCCCCTGGTCATGACCTTTGTAGCCCTATATGGCAAGCACTATGAGTTACAATATGCTCATCCACCAAGGACACAGTTCAGTGGGTTGTACTTGTACATACGTTGACATGAACTGACCTTGTGTGATCTGGGTATCATATATCATACCCAAAAACCAGGGGGTGTATTTTCTAAATACACTGGCGAATGGAATGTACTGAACTGTGCCAAAGGGAATTGAGATTTTACTAGCTCATAATGAAGAATCATACAATGAAACTTTGTGAGTTTACAGAGGTAGATAACTCTTGCTAAAATTGTGATAAAGTTTGCTTATGTTGCAGCCCTAGCTTTTAGTAATGATCTATAGGCCTACAGTACATACAGCACTTGAGACAAAATATACTGAGCTAAAAGTGAGATTATATGACCATGCAAAGATGAAATTACTTTGTATCCATGGCCCATTATCTGAATGTACAATGAAATTAAATTAATATGATGAAAATTTATGAAAATAAATTTAATTCTATTTAACAAATGTTAAATTAATATAATTGATCAAAAGACAATATTGTTTTAAATAAATGCACATTTAAGGTTTCTTTGGACAAAAAGCAACAGAAATAGAATGAAAAATGTTTTAAATTAACTAGAAAAACCTATATTTCATAATCCATAAATAACCCAATGTGGCCAAATATGGTAGTTGCAACATTCTTACACTCCCACACCAGGACCTTCAAGAGAAAAGTAACTTTGCAGAATAGTGCAAGTATTCAGAATATTATTCAATCTGTATTTTTGAATACACCCAAAAGCAAAACAATTTTTCATTTTTGGTTTCATTTGACATTTATTTAACCCCCTTTTGTATCACATGCTTTGTTCATGGTACTTCATGAATCAACTTTTGTTTCTTTACTCCAACTGACCTTGTTGGACAACTAAATCAAAAGTAGAGCACATGTCAATCGATCATTTACTTGAATAGTTACCAAGCATATTAAACGAATAAAGGAAAGTAAAAGGAAAAAGAAATATGCGTAAAACACAGGTTCATATCCATGATATGCGACAGTTGCAAAAATCAGTTGGATTGCATGTATGTGATTAAGATTCTGTTCAACATGCTCTGTGCAGTATTTACAGCAGTATTGGCTCGCTCTGTTATTGTTAGTGGATGGGAAGGGTTTGTGACATACAGTGAACAAAGTAACACTAATTTGGGAAATTTAATAGAATTAAACTGCACACCACCTCTTCATTATCGTAATGAAATGTACATGATATTCTGGCGTTTTAATGGCTTTGTATTGAGCGAGAATACCAGATTGGAGGAAGCTGATCCCTCAAGGTACAATTTACAAGATGGAGGACACAGACTCATAATACGAAATGCTGTGAAACAAGATGAAGGCTTTTACAATTGTCGTGTGTTTGTCAGAATTGAAGAATACATTTTTAGAGGATATGAAGTTGGCTTCTCTGTTCTGGAAATAACAACATACCTCCCACCTGTGAAGTACCCTGAATGTAGCATAGAACCAGACACAACAGTCATTGATGGGAGTGATGTTACATTTAACTGCACCGCTGGAGACTCCAACCCACCTGTCACCTTGCATTTGTTTCTTGTGACTGCCAGTGGGTATGTGTTTTTGGATGCAATTATAAATCTGGGCAATGCCACTACAACAATTAATGTAAATGCTAGGATCCATAACAATGCAGTGTTTATTTGCAATATGACTATCATGGTATTTTCCGACGGTACTCGCAGATGTTAAGTTGGCCCCTTAATCGTGTTTAACGTGCCACCTACATTGAGATGCCAACACACCTACAATTGAGATACCAACATCACCATCATCGTCGACCACAGAGACAGCACCAGAAGTAGCAGCATCACTTAAAACTAGGAGGCAAACATCATTGTCACTGACCACAGAGACCGCACCAGAAGTCTTTATAACTGAGAAGACAACTTCACTACACAGCTTCATCCCTATCCTCTCACTACTAATTGTCATTGCAGTCATGGCAGTCATGGTTGTTGTTCTCATGTGGAAGAATTTTAAACTGAAAAAACAGTTGTCTTCAAAAAGCAAAGAAAAATCCACTGGGCAGCAGGGAGTGGATGGACCATACATGGGAACTCCAGAGGAGACAAGATCCACAAGAAACCCATGTGCACATGGAATTAAACAGACAGGATGGAGGTGATACTGGCCCAGGAGAAGACACCAGAGAATATGATGATGTAGATGAAAGTTATGAACCGACAGAAGCTGAAGAGGCTACTTATTATAGCAGTGTACAGTAGACAGTTAATAATGAAATAACTACAAGGTTGACATTCAAAACAATTTGTAGCTCTAAAATTAAATGTAATATCAGGCCAAATACAGATTGATATGAATTCAAGTTTAACAAGGACAACTATACATTAGATCAACCACAAATCTTGGTAACTACTATCTTGATCAAAAAGTTATGTTGGCAACACCTTGTTAAAATTTGCTTCGTTTATACATTTACATAATTGAGCATTTTGGAAGCCACAAAATATTGAACTTTTTTTAGTATCAAGCTTGAAGTCTTTTGCTAATCCATAAAACCCCCCTCCTTTCCTCCCTTCATAATCGATGTTAATTGTTAGCACACGTAACACATTTCAGGTTCAACTTTGTTCCCGGGAGAGGGGATAACAAATTTAACCGTAAGGTACAAACAACTGTGTCACCACTTTTGTGGCAAGATTGTAGAACCCTTCCTTCATGTAAGTAGTTAGCAGCTTGTAGCTACTCCTTTGTAACCAAAGTCAAAATGGAATCGTGGTTCATAGCCTCCTTTGAAAATTTACTACTCTTCTTGACAGTTATTATGCAGACGTTCTCTGTATAGTGGAATTGGTCTACTTTTGAAACTCCAAAAATGTGCCGCAGAAGACTAAGTGTGCAACGTATTGGTGGTAGGTACTGCCTTTTGCATTGTGTGAGAAAAATTGAACTTCTGTCAAACGTTTTGGATAGATGATGTGTTTTTTAGATCTATAAATTGGATATGTTTATGTGGTGAAGTCTATTCCAGGGCCGAAAGGCTTGTATTTTTTTTTGTGGAAAACTAAAAAGGGTGGAATTTTTGGACGATTTGTGAGGCAAGTGGTTTCAAGAAAATTGAGTGTTTTGTTTCGTCTTTCGTCCTCCGAACTGGCCATGGTTGAAATAGTCCCATGTTCGGAAATAGGGGTTTACACTTAGTAAAGTGGTGAATGTGTAACTTATTTTTGGAAATAAAGGGCCTTTATAATTTTTCACTAATGGTGACATTATCCCTTAGAGCTATGTAATATTTTATTCTTTTAGATGGCTATAGGAACAAAATAGTTGCATAGTTGTTTTGGTAATTGGTTCGCCTTTTAATCTCGTAAATATTCTCTCTTGGTCTATTAGTGGTTAGTGTCATCTGTCTACATAAGCTTTGAACAATGAGCAGATTACACGTCATCTTATAAGTTCCCTCTGTGTGCGTAGCGGTCTAAGTAAGCGCTTACGCATATGTTTTATTTCCCCCGTTGGTCCAGGTTCGAAATCGTCAAAAGAAAGTTTTGTATTTTTGTTATTGTGTGTTATTTAGTTTTGTTCTTTGTTTGAGCTGTTTGTTACCAGAAAAAGATGTGCCGTTATTTTGCTTTTTTTCTCCTTTTCCCGCCCCTTTTTCTTCTTTTTTACAACCTACACAGCTAAAGTGAATCACGAAGTTGGGAATAGTAATGAAACAAAATTACAATGGAACAAAAGAAAATCAATTTACTAAAGCATAAATATAATACACAATAAAAATCAAAAGAATTAATTGATGAGTGAAAAAAAGAAAACGCTAAAATACAAATAAAAACGCAAAGACAATAACAAATAAGAATTTAAAAAAAAACCATATTAATTAAAATTTATTAAAACACATAAAATAATATAAGCACATTAAATTAAAATAAATTAATAACAAAAGTTAAAAACAAAAATAAATTAAAAAATACAACAAATGCAACTAAATGAAAATCTATATAAACAATGGTACTTAAAATGAAAATGAACTAATAAAAATAAAAATCTTTAAATAATAAAAACTAAAGATAAATTGATAAATTCTTCTTATTTCTATCATGCGACATTTTATACTGAGTACAATAACAAAAGGAAAAAAAGTTGAAAATTGCTTTAAAAATAATACAATTATATCGCGGAGGTACCAAAGGCCAAAGTGGCCATAGAACGAGGGCACCCGAAGTAATTAAATAATTACAAAAATACAAAGTACAAAAAAAAGGTTGCAACACAAGTTTAGTAGCTTTTATGACACAGGTAATGAATCACCCAAACACTGTCAACAAAATTAAAGTTAGATCTAGGTATACGATTTCAGCCTATTATGAGGCTTTTCTTGCTTTAAACGCAACCTGTTTTAGAACACTTATATTCGGTTAAAATTAGTCTCAGTATTGTGGGCCATTGTTCTTATCCCTCTTGCAAAACACATGGTTGTTCAATGTCTACGTAAAACCATCTGTGTTACGAGTGGTTCCATAATTAAAGTAATTAAAGACATTTGGAAGTTGTGTGAACAAAAGTGTACTAACACCATAACACGCCAAGATCGAGTTTGTATAATATAAATACCTACGCAAAAAAAGAAATACGAATAATAAAAAAAAAACAATTATAAATCTAGTTTGGAAGCAATCTGAAAATAACCAAAATACACGTTGAATAAATACGAAAAGCAAGGGTTTGTTCAGGAAATATGTGGCTTGGTCATTTAAATACTAATTAAAATACAAACATTAATATAAATAATTTTAAAGTTTTGTGAAAAAACTGCTTTATAATGTTCTAAGTAATAAAAGTTTAAAAAGCAACTAAGAAATACTAAAATAATCGAAACAAAAATTAATGAAACAATAACATAAGCATTTAAAAAATGGGCAAAAGTATATGACAAAATATTACAACTAAAAAGTAATTAGCCTTTTATCCAAGGCTTTGATTATTTATTCAATTGTGTAGTCGCCCCTCTCTGGACCGCTCTCCAATGCCTGTCGTAATCGCGCCGCTCGGGCCTCACCCTTCGGCGCTCGACACGCGCCCTCGGCGCGCACCGCAGTTGGTGGTATAAAAATTGCGAGGCGTATTTTGACAAAGACTAAAAATTATACAATATTTAAAGAAATAAAACCTGAATATTAAAAAATGAAAAAAAAATGACAAATACTTTAAAAAAAAATACGAAGAAAAATGTTTTTTTAAACAATAGAAGAATAAAAAATAGAAATGTGACAAATCGTGACCCAAAATAAATAAACTTTAACAAATATAATAAAATAAAAAAGTGGGAGAAAATGGTTAAAAAACCAAATATACAGTTTAATAAAACTAATTAAAAAATATTTGTTTTCATTTTTTTTTTCATTTTTCAATTTGGTGAGAATGAGTACTGCCTTAATTGGGTGGGGAAGGGTGTTTTTGGGGGAAGGGGTGATTGCCAAACACTGTTGTATATTTGGAACCCGGCGTTTGATGGCAAATAACCCCGGGTATTTGGGAACGGAACTTGGGAGGTTGAGAAGGACGATCGGTATAGGTTCATTGGTATGCAAAGAATGTATTACCATATCTTATTCCGTCAAGCGCTTCTGCCCATTATCATATAGCGCATGACACGGAATCAATTGGAAATACCAAAAAACCTGGGTAGTTGGGGATGGGTAGTGGGAATGCCATATAGATAAAAAAGGATATGGTGTGAAGGTTACTGTAACAGTCCCTGGTGTAAGTTGCAAGGAGGAACTGGGTTTAGTTGGGAAAAGGCCACCTTTGGTAGATGAAAGGGTGGATCTGGATTATCGGGAAAGACCTCTGACATCTGGGAAGTGCTCCCATCAGTTGTGAAAGGGGTCTTGGATAGTTCGAATTGACAAGAAAAGAACCTTGGGACCTTTAAGGCAGCTAGTAAAGGTGTCCCTGGTATAGCTGCAAAGGGCCCTGTGGTCGGTAGTCAGGCAGGGACCCTAAGGTGGTGACAAAGTTTACAAGGCTACAAGTGACTCTGAGAAGGTTCCTCACGGAACGAAACAACCCAACCTCGCAAACCGCGAAGCCGAGAACCGCGAAAGTCTAGTTATTTTACAACAGGGAAATTCATACAGTTTCAACAAGACACAAGAGACTGCACGTTGACTGTCACAGTGTGAACTTTGACAGTTGTAAGTATTGTGCAGGTAGCAACTAAATTACGCAAAAGAAAGTCAACCGTTCGCTTGAAAATAATGGAATGGACAGGCAGGAATGTATCAGAATTGTTTTTAGCACTACCTGACACCCACTTCTAGTTGTTAATGTGTCGGGCAAGTAGTTAATGCTGGTGAGCAAGCTGTGAAGCCAATGGTAAAACACAGGAACTAGCCAAAGATAGTTGGGTGTTTCCATAACCTGACCCATATGACACACTTTTTTCTGACACACTTTTGAATTTGGAAACCCTTCACGGAATAAAGCAGGTGCGGATCTAGGGATGGGGCGGAGGGGACGCGCGCCTCCCGGTAACTCTGCAAAATCTTGCAAAATCAACCCATTTTGGACAAATTTTAGCCTTCAGTCCCCCGGTAATTTTGACATTTTTCAAATCCTGGATCCGCCCCTGTAAAGCACAGGTTTATTCTGTCAAAGTTTCCAAATTCATGTGTCAGAAAAGAGTGTCAAATGGGTCAGGTTATGGAAACTACCAAGGTAGTTGTTGAAAAAGGTAGTGCAAGGCCTGTAATTATGCTTCAGCACTCAAGACCGTCATGGCTTTTTGATAAAGCTATAATCTAAAAGGTCTTAAAGTTGCTAGTCTGAATCTGGTTGATTGCACAAGGTTTTCTTTTTGAGATTTATGTGACATTCTTGGGAATGGCGGAATACTTTATGTTGTAAAAAATTGTAAATATATATATACCCAAATGAAAAGAATTCGGCAGCCTCGACGGAATAAACTGCAAGTTGAAGGATGTGGTGGCAGAATACTAACTTCATCCCCTAAAAATATATGAAGAGCTAAATTGACCATGTGAAATACGCTAAGAACCAGTGTAACCAGGGTTACTCCATGTAACAGTGTAGACAGCTTTAGGAAAGGTTTGTGTGTGAATGGGGGATGATTGACTAAAATTGCCCCAAAAATGGTTGAGAAGAACTAAAAGTGGCCCAATTTGCCAACAGAATGGGATTATATCCCTAAGCTTCATAGGATTTCAACCTATAGTTTTCACATTTGCCACTGAAATATAACCAAGCCATTTGTGATCTCTGGTGGTTATAACCATTTTCAATGCCATATCCTCTAGGAGTTCTAAAATAAACCACATCCTATTACTTTAACAGCCCATTATTGGAAATAGGGCAGCATGATTTGTCCAAATGGGTCACTTAACTACCCTTAAATTGACAATAATGGGTTGTGATTGCATTTGAATCACAAGACAGTACAAGGCACTGTACATTACACAGCTCTACATATACTAGCAACAATATGTATAACCCTTCAGGAGGTTATTGTAATTTGCAACAACTTCAAATAATTGGGGTAAAAATATTTAAGTTTTTCATTAAATCTAGTTATGTTAAGGTAATAGAATAGAAATAAAATCATAATGTATTTGTAGAAAATGAAGTTTGTGTTTGTAGAAAATGGAATTTGTTAAATCTTCATGTATGACTAGTGATCAAACTAAAGCTGCAAAATGTGGATTGACCAAAATTTAGCTGATCATGGCATAGTGGAAGTTGTCTTTATCTCACACATTCTTAGCATAAATAGCATTGGCTGGCAGGGGAAATGCTACATAGCAAATCTAATTTCACTGATCTGTGTGTACAAAACAATTTTGGGCATAATTACATAATACTCCAAATACCTACTCTGTATCATGTGCTTTATTCCATTAAGAAAGCACATGGGTCAAATTTCAGAATAGGTGTGAAGGGTATCATGTAGCTATGCTTAATTATTTAACATGACCCAAAGTTCCCAGAATGTTATACACCACTAACCTGGCTGCTGTAAGGATCAAAAATCTTGGGGGACTACTTTCTTGCATGGCATCTGAAAAAAAGTGTTTTAAAATGTCTGAAAATGCCCTAGTTATATTAAGAAAGTGATGGAATTTCATGATTGACTTGGAAGACTGGTATGTTTTCTCAAACTAAGTGGCATTTGGACAGTGAATTTGAGGCAATTACTCTGTGCTCATCAATTTCACATCGATTTGCCCACTACTAGATTTTGTGACTATAGAGCATCTTGTGCTGGGTGGTCTGACATGCTGCGAGTTTGGTAATTTGTAACTAAAAAAAATATTTCTGGTCACCAATGTTGAATGTAGCGGACAAGATAGCTCAATCAGGTAAGCGCTCGACTCCAGTGTATGCTCATCCATGCGTATAGGCGTGCGTTCGAGCCCTGTGAGATTCAGCTATCTTGTAATTTCCCTGGACAAGAAATTAATTTTTTTTTTTTTTTTTTTTTTTTTTTTTTTTTTTTTTTTTTTTTTTTTTTTTTTTTTTTTTTTTTTTTTTTTTTTTTTTTTTTTTTTTTTTTTTTTTTTTTTTTTTTTTTTTTTTTTTTTTTTTTTTTTTTTTTTTTTTTTTTTTTTTTTTTTTTTTTTTTTTTTTTTTTTTTTTTTTCCCGATCTGCTGCATCCCTTGAAATGATGCTAAATGGTTTATGGTATGGTTGGGCCACAGTGATCAGCGGCCATTTGTGAAAGCGCTTAGAGGCCAATAGCATAAGGCGCTATATAAATCCCTGCTGTTATTATTATTAGGCCTAAAAAAAATTGTTTGATTGGCGTAACCCGACCGACCCTATTTTTACCGCCGACCCTAAATATATTTTTTTTTATGGTCATGAAAACGCTGAAATGCAAAAACAGGAATTTAATGACGTCATACTTCGGTACTCTAAAGGATTGCAGGACATTCAAAATGACAAATAAAAAGATGTGTTACAGAAAAAGTGAAGATGTGCCATTTGTTTTTGTATGTGTGTCATATATTTTGTGTTCTGGTATGTGAAACATAAAAAAAAAAAATCCGACCTACCTACCCTATTTTTTTTTCTATGTTACGCCAATCAAACAATTTTTTTAGGCCTTATTTGGGTATTTGGTGATTTTAGCTTGTACTTTTATGTAATATTGTTGTATTTCCACGGTGTTCCCTTTCCTACAATTAATGTCTTGATTTTTTTCAAATAAAAGTTCAGTGATGTACTGGAAGGGTAAAGCTCTAATCTTAAATTTTGAATGTATTACTGAGGAGAAATTCAAATTCTGTTAATGGTCAGAGAGATTTGTAGAATAACAACCAAAATGAATACACTAAACTATAGTTAGTGTTTGAATGTTTGAAATTTGATGCAACCGTATGTTCAAAAAAGAAGAAAAGTGCCGATTTTAGTCTGAAGATTTGCTTACAACATT
>JAMKCH010000895.1:0-50238 GCA_023653785.1 Ophioderma brevispina | reverse complement strand
AGCGTTTTGATGCTGCCTCCCTGGTCGATGTTCAATAGAGAAGTATTTCCAACCATCGTGCCATCTGTCGTTCGGCATCTTTGAAATTCAATAACCAACGTAATGAACTCTGAATTGATGGCCATAGAGATAGTGGTGACATTTTTTAACTGCAGTTACCACAGCTAGTAACTCCTGCCGTGTCACACTATAGTGGCGTTCTGCTTTGCTAAACTTTTTGCTGAAGTAAGATATAACACGCCCTTTACCATCAATAAGTTGAGATAAAACAGCACCACAACCTTCTCCACAGGCATCGTTGTCTAAAATAAATTCTGACGAGAAATCGGGGTAGCCCAAAATTGGAGCTGAGGTCAAGGCACTCTTAAATCTACTAAAAGCCTCCTCGCAGGCTGGAGTCCACTTGAATTTAACACCCTTCTGAGTCAACTTATGCAACGGAGAAGCGACAACTCTGAAATCCTTGATAAACTTCCGGTAATACCCGGCCAGCCCCCAAAATGACCTTACCTCTCTCAATGTTCGTGGGACAGGCCAAGTTACCACCTTCTCAATTTTCTCAGGATCAGTAGCCAGCCCATTTGCAGTTGCATAGTGCCCCAAATACAAGACCTGCGATTGGAAGAAATCGCATTTCTTGGGTTTCAATTTAAGCCCTGCCTTCCCGAGACGTCCAGTCAAATACTGTTTCCGAACGTTGTAAATACTGTTCAAATGTCTTAGACATGATTATATCATCTAAGTACACAAGGCAAATTTCCCATTGTAATCCAGCAAGGACTCGCTCCATAAGGCGCTCAAACGTGGCAGGGGAATTACAAAGCCCAAAATGCATTACATTGAACTCAAAATTATAATTTGCTGCAGAGAATGCCGTCTTACAGCGGTCTTTGGGGTCGATCTCCAACTGCCAATATCCTGATGCAATGTCCATCGTTGAAACCACCTAGAGCCAGAAAGTGTTATCATCTATTCGTGGCAAGGTATAGGCATCCTTCCTGGTGCAATCATTAAGTTTTCGCAGATCCAGACAGAATCTAGCAGTCCCGTCTTTTTTTCTCACCAGAAACACAGGATGACTCAGATGGCGAGATTACTCCTTGATCCAACATCTCATTTACTTGTTTCTCAATTTGCTGTCTCTTGTGAAACGGCACACGTCTCACAGGCTGTTTAAAAGGTACATGATCTCCTGTATCAATCCGGTGGAAAGTAAGACTGGTTCTTCCCAACTCCCCCGGACGAGCGAAAACTTGTTGATGCTTTCCTAAAAATGCCTCCAAATGCCTCTGCTGGGTTTCATCTAACTCTGAAGAGCTCCGCTCCAACAAATTCTGCATTTCATGCTCAAGGCTTGTGTCAGAGCAAGCCTCCAACTCTTCAGTAGTAATAACTTCAGCAGGCTGGACTAAAGCAATATTGGTGGGACTACCATTTCCCCGCCTGGTTCCAAGACAACTGTCTGTGTGACTGCTACTCTGAACAAACCCTATCTTGCTTTTTCTCAAAAATTACCACCTCAGTACCATCAAGAGAAAAATGTTGCAAAACAAGCTTTGTAATGTATAAGGAAATCTTCTCCCCCAAACAAAAATGAGTGTCTATTTCCCCTATAAGTACTGTATCTTGCCCCAAGATACACAAAGGTTGACCATTAGCTGCCTTCAGAGGTAGTTTAAAGGGTTGCAATGGCGGCCCCTCTTCCGCTGACATTCTTTTCCAAATTTCACTGTTAAGAATGATATACTCAGATCCTGAATCTATCATCATGCTTAATGATTCCTTCAAAATAGATGCTCTACAATAATACAAATGTGACTGGGGCCTTGAGTTCTCAAAAGGCTTGTCGTCGACCCCACTTCCAGCCTTTACTCGTTTTCCTGATCCTTCTGAGAGGTCGGCTGCTGCAAGGAAGGACAGTCCACTTTAAAGTGCATCCCAAACACTGTCCACTTCAAAACAAGGTCCCTTCTGTCCTTTCTACGAGATTGCTGACCATTTCCAGATTACAACCAACCCCTGAACAAGCTGTGGGAGCTGCTGTAACTTGTTTTGCTTCAAACTACTTGACTCTATCTCCATCAATTTCCCAATATCATCCCTCCCTCCATTGAAGCCGCTTATAAATTCCGTCGCAAGAAAACCTGACTTTTTTTCCTCTTTCCAAAAGTTTTTCCTTCCTGATCAGCAATCCGGTAGGCCTCCTCTAAAGATAAAGGTGCTCCTCGTCTCAATCATTCGAAGATGCTGCACTCTTAAACAGTGATGAAATTGAAGTCTTTAGCCAAACTATCAATCACATGATCGGTTACCTCCGGTAAGCCTGTCTAGCCATCCTCACCAAATCATGACGCAATACGGTAAGTGACCTACCCGTCTTTCGACGCCTGGACTGCAAACGTTGTTCGGTAAGTGTGACATCGGTATCCGGGCCCATCTCCCGATACCATTCAACATCTTGAACAACTCACTGGCACAAGATGGGGTGCTCGCCCACATACCTTTAAGATCGACGGCACTTTTCCTGTGCTACTCCATGTGCAGAGTATGCTTGCCCTGTAGGAGAAGATCAACCCCATGCTAAGCAGCCTTGATTCAGCGTTGAATGCCTCCTGCCGTCTTATCACCGGATGCCCCACATCACAGGATGCCTCCGGAAACTTATACAGTGGTCCAAAAAAAAGGTTTACGTTTTTTATGTCCACAATTTCTCAAAATGGGTGGATTTCACCATTACTTAATATTTTATTACCTACACTATCTTGTTAGAACCTGGAGAAAACGGCTTTGATAACAAAACTCAAATACAAATGGCGCGTATAAAGAAAAATGGTCAAAACCCACTTTGCACAACACGTAAGCTAATGGGAGCAAATCATGATGGTTAACAGTAATTAATACCATTGCGTGACTGTAGGCCTTACGTAAGTAAGCAAGCTACTGACCACCTTGAGTTTTTGAAATGACCATTTTTCATAATAATTAAGTTGCTTTCACTAGGGGGAATTTTAATTGAAAAAAGACTTGCCATGTTTTTCTGTCCATTACTGATCACGAATCTGCTTGTACATTTTCCAATGTTTGTATGGTTTTGGACAAGATCTAATTACTTTGGCCTTTTATTTTTAAACTTATAAGAGAAACTTGAAACAATTTGAGCTCCTTAAGTCTACCCTTGTGGTTATTAATATACCAAGTCCCATGACATGGTGTGCCGTTTTGTTCAATGTGTGTGTCAATCTGGATATCTTTCGTGACCGCCCACAGAGTGCCCATAGACTTACGTGTGTTCAAAGTGGTTTTTTGAACCTTTTTTTTCTTCTAGTTTGGCGGGCCCATTTTGTCATTTCAGCTTTGTTTTAACGCGTTTCACAGGTTCCAACAAGATATTGGTAGTTTAATAATACCCTTAAACTAGTTTGATAAGTCTACCCACTTTTGAGAATTTTGCACTGAAAAAGTGTAAACCTTTTTTTGGCCCACTTCCGGTACATTTTAGCAGGAATTGCACCACCAGACATCGTCGTAACGTAGCGAGTCATGAAGAGCGTAAAAGCTGCCAATTATCTAATGCGAAGCACCATATGTCCTGGACAGATATTTGCTGCCAACCGCCTCAATCCTGAGAGAGTTTCCAGAAAAGTCCAACCTCTTAAACAGTCTCTAAGGACTTAAGGAGTCGCCTTGTGGAAGGACAGACTTGCCACCATTTAAGTAGCCTCTATTGGTATTGAAATTGTGAGCATCTCCCACCTGAGCTGACTCCTCATGTGGCTAATGGCGAGCCTCAACGAGTTGAGAACCAGAATTGCCCGATCTAAGGTTTCCTGCAGAAGTTTTTTTAGGAATTCCAACCTGATGCATGTTACCCTTGCTTCCTCAGTTGCACTGGCTACCAGTTGAAAAAGAATTACATTAAAACGTTGGCTGTATGATATAATCTGTGGAACAGGCGTCTCTCCCCGATACATGCAAGACTTCCCTTGTGGAAAAACACTCAGAGAGTTCTATTAGAACTCCCTCTGCTGGCAGCACCACTCTTGTTGTGCCATTCCAAACAAAAATGCTGGGATAGAGCCTTTTCGGTTATGGCTCCACGCCTGTGGGAACAAAGAAACTCCCCCTGTCAATCATGATGCACCAGTGTCAAGGTTTTTTAAATCCATGTTAAAAATTATCTTATATCCATTAATTTTGGTACCTCGGTTATTGCTCCATTTCTTTGGGTGTTTTTTTTTTTCAGATTTTTTCATGAAAAGGCGCGTTATAAATGTAAATTATATTATTATTATTACCTGGAAGCAGTTCAGGACACTACTGTGGTTGTGGACAGCACCAAGACAATGGAACATCTCCCGGTCTGCCCACTGCTGGAGCAACATGCACAAACAATGACCTTGCGGAATTCAGTTGAGCAGCCAGACTTTGTACCCCTCTCTGGCTGGATCATAACTTTGAAAACCACTATGTTTGGACACGATAAAGAGAATCGGGCCTATCAAATTCCTCCCAAAATGGCTATCTGGAGGGTCTGAGTCAAAGCAACAAGGCCTCATCCCGCAAACTCATAGTCATATATTTTGACTGCTCCTGCTCATCCCAACATTACTTTCAGAAACTATTTTAAAATGCACCAACCAACTTTTCAGAGTAATCTTTCCCTCTTCCAGAAAAATTTTTCTGGCAGAGCAATAGGCTTAGCTTGCCGTACACTTGACTGTGAACTTAAATTTAAGTGTTGACTCTCATGACCGCGCTGTCCAAAACTAACTCTTCTACTCTCGCGATCGTATTCTGAAAGAACATGAGGTAAACAACGGCGTTCAGAATTACTCCCTTCTTTTCCAAACAAAGTTCCTCCCTTCCCCCCAATTGCGCCAAGCAAAGATTCATCTTTCGAAATCTTATCTTCTAAAGTAAGAGGCCTAGAATCTATTGGCCTATCTT
This sequence comes from Ophioderma brevispina, assembly GCA_023653785.1. Taxonomy (NCBI): domain Eukaryota; kingdom Metazoa; phylum Echinodermata; class Ophiuroidea; order Amphilepidida; family Ophiodermatidae; genus Ophioderma; species Ophioderma brevispina. The sequence continues at coordinate 45,291 of JAMKCH010000895.1, read as the reverse complement.
TGGTTTTAGGACGAGTCCCCAGTGGTAAGGTATTCGGAGCAGGAGTTTGTTTCAGCTGATCCCCTGTTTCTGACCAAGTAGGGGACAATCTCACCTGTCGCTTATCGGATGATGTCTTGTATTTGGTACTAGACATATCTGATTCCAAAGCCTTAACCTTAGCCCGAGTCAACATCTACACAATAAATTTTAGTCGCACACTTCCAACATCAAATTTAACTAATATCAAAATTTTTTAATACACCAATGCAATAGCCTATTTCAGACAACCACAATATTTGACTGAAAAATTATGATCTCGACCTTCTCTGCCTAGATTTTGGCTGCCCATAAAAGTCAAACCCACCTCATGCTCAACCTAAGTTCCTAAACCAATACGTCCACAAATTGAAATTCACACCCAAATTAACTCAAGTTCCCATAAATTCCTGGACCCGACAAATTTGTGTTCATGAGGGAAACGTGGTCTTGAATTTTTTAAAACTTTCAAAATGCAGAACTTTTTCTAGGCAGGACTCGGTCTAATAAACATTCACCTTTTCCAAACACTTTCCAATTTCAGTATTAAGCCTCAATTACATTGACTCGGATAAGGATCCCAAATGTTCCCAAGGTCACACAGCCCAAAACCTTTCCTCAAAAGAGTTAATTTGAACTTTCAAGATGGTGGCTGTGACGCGAGTCTAACTTCTCAGCAAAACAAAACGAATGGCACCACAAGAGAGAAATCTTTGAGTTGTCAATAATTATTCCACTCCATTAAGATAAGATTTTGATTCTATGAACCAATTAATAGAAAATTCACCTTAAAACTCAATACACCTAGGCTGATGCTAAAATGGGCTAAGTGATTTAAGGAAAATTCCATAAAAAAACATCCGACCTCCATCTCTCTCAATCCCAAATCGCACTGGTGAGAAAACGCCTTTTAACCTTAACCGAAAAATTATGCTGCTATCCCAACCTTGTTTTCTGAGTTTTTAACTTCAAACATGGCCGACCTCCACATGGTCAAGAAACAATAAAAAATAGACTTAAAAGGCTTTCAGAGCACAAAATTTCCCAAAATTCTACTGTTCTCCCCTAATTGTTACCCAATTTTTAAAAATCTCACCAGAGGGATAAAGGAGCAAAGAAAGATAGAAACAAAAAGTGAGACTGCTTACCCCTTAGAATTGTCCTTCAGCAGACTTATTACATGACAGTTTACACTGGTCAGAAACACAGACCAACTGAAATTAAATAGGTGCACCACGCTCGATGTCTCACTCTCATCAAGCGAGGACAGTGCATTGATCTCTATTTTTTTCAGTAGGGAAACCAGTCACATTTTCTACAACACCACCAAGATTTATAGTTATCAGCACGTGTACTCTGTTTTCTGTCGTCTTTGAAACAAAAAGAGCTTCAGTTTAACAAAAATATGATTTAACTAGAAGTAGCCAAGTCCAAATGAACCACCGAAAATATCCCCCCGGGGGGGGGGGTTTTTTCCCCAACAATTTTTTTTTGGGATGGATGGGACGTTAACCGTCGGTCCCATGTAAAGAGAGTCATAACCGTAATGTATATCACAGTCCAGTGTCGAGAAGAAGTCGGGTGGTAACCCTGAGTTGATTGTCCCAAGCAGTTCTGGTCAGTTGTGGGGATACCCTGTTAGAGTGGTTAACCACTGTTGGGTATACCTCTGAGGTGTCGGTCCTCTAAATTGTAATAATAAATATAATAAAATTTGAAATATTTCAGTGTAAATTTGCAGTAAACCCTATAGAGCAGGAGTTGAATATCATAGGGACCTTTTTTATAGAACTCCGCCGTCTTGACATATTGGACAACATTAGCTTCAGGCCTGACTACGAAAAAAAGAACGAAGGATTTTGATGGAGCCTTTCGATTAATTTCGGAAGATTTCTCCTCTATTTGGTGACATTAACTACCAACGAAACCATGGAAAACAATGAGTGTATACGCATGTTTAAGACTCTTCGGCCGGGGTCATAACATCCGGTGAAATTACAAAATTTTGTGGTAAGTTTCAACTGCTATCACTAAATCAATCGCGGGAAAAGGTGTAGATCACAACGGGTCTAGCGATCACACGCAATCTCTGTGAGCAAATGTGGAAATTAAAATGTCGACACCCTTGAATTGTCTGTTTCGGGTGCTTTCAAAATTTAAACAAGCGGGCATAGGTTATTCCACTCGCTAACTTTAATAATAAGACAATCAGCAACGTAAGTGCCACATGCACAAGTCATAAAATCCGGTGAATACAAAGTTTTGTGGTAAGTTTTCCACTGCTATCACTAAATCAATCGCGGGAAAAGAGTGTAGATCAACAACGGGTCCAGCGATTACGAAAACTCTCTGTGAGCGATGGTCAAATTGAAACGCCGACACCCTAGGTCTGTTCGGGTGCGTTCAAATGAACAAGCGGTCACAGCGTTATTCCCACGGGGTGAAGCCATTCAAAACCAGTCGTACGTGCTGGGAGCTGACATTTGGAATATTGCACGGAATAATATTAGTTTGGGTGCTGTATACACACATAATATCAATTCGATACAAACAATCCGCCCAAAATATCAGTTGTTGGATTTGGGTGCTATTGGGTGGTTAAATTTTGTCTGTTGGCTTACCCATGGCCACACAATGAATGGAAATGACACGTCAGTCGTATTGATTTAAAGAAACCGCCTCAATGAATAATCTTTTCACCTAAGCGCAGTGCATGATGAGAAAAAAAGAGGTATCTGACCACCAATGATCCAGTGCCCCACTATTATTACACCTGGCCACCTCTAACACCATACATCAATTTGTATCCTACAGATTACGTGTATATGCAAGCGGCACCCACAGTATGTGAAGAAGGCGCGGCAGCCATGCTTTCTATTGTTGGTACCAAGAGGTTCTATATAGATAGAGAGGCAAAACGTTACGTAATCTTTAGAAATTCACCGTCTCGAAATGTTTGCCGACCACAAAAGAAAACCTAGAGTACCAACAATAGAAAGCAAGGGCCTGCATCAGGCTTTTCCACATATCGTGGGTGCCGCTTTGCATATGATACACTAATCGGTAGTGATACAAATTAATGTATGTGTAGAGGTGGGCCGGCGAAAATAGTGTACCTGGATCATTGCGCTCAAATACTCTTTTTTTCTCATAATGCAATGCGAGGCTTTAGGTTGAAAAAAGATGTATTCATTGACGGTTTATTTAAATCAAAGACGACTGACATTGTCATTTCATCGTTGTGTGGCCATGGTAGACAAATTAACACCCAATGCAACAACATCCAACAACTGATATTTTGGCGGGATTGTTTGCTAGCGAATGTACATTAGTGTGTTTTTTACCGCACACCTATGACGTAGGCATTGTTTTGTCGCTCAATTATTTGCCCGAAATGTAGAGTTAGAACAATAACACTCCATTCGTAAATGTACGAATGGAGAGTTTTATTAAAGTCTCACCTTCCTACATACGATTGAGTGTTATTGTTCTAACTCCACAATCGTACAAAACAATGGAACAACAAAAACAATGCCATGGTTATAGGGGCTTTAAGAGGAAATCAATTAGATTAAAAAGTATTACGAAATCAGACTTAATTATTAATGGTGTTGGCATCTTGATTTAAATGGGCCGAATTTTCAACATATGTTTAGGTCTTAAGTTACATTACTTGAAAATATCGAAATAAAAAAAATGGTGTCCACCGTATTAGTTTTCCTGAAAAAAGTCGAAAAATTGACATTTTTAAAGGAATCATCCGTCCTCACTAAAGACGCTGCGTCTCGCGTTATTTTACGCCTCTTAGACAAGTGCTAGCAACATCAGATTTCTACACGATTACGAACGCATTACAATTCGCGTAAAAGCAGGGGGAAAATCGCCTCCTGAATTTTTTGCGCGCTTAAAACCGCAAACGAATGCACGCTTGCTCAATGCTCATCTCCGAGTTTATTAAAGGCGGCTTGCGCGTACTCCTTAGAAACCAAATCATAATGCAAACACCTTAATTGGTTAACTATTAATCCACTCATAAGAAAATCACCATTAGACCTATACATAATATAAGTCAATTTAAACATAAAAAAGGGAGTGGCCGTGAATCAAATTATGGCTTTTAAATTGACATTTGGCGTACGAGCCAGAGTGGGATATTTTTCTTTGTTTGGATGGTTGTTCTGGCTTTTATTTGTGTAATTTTGTTGTCGGTTATTACCTTTATCTCGCGAATGTTTACAGGGTCACTTTCACTTTGCGTCGTGTTTATATTTGCGTTAATACGTTATTACGTTAACATCGAAAGTAGTCAATATTTTATTTCGTATTCAATCTTTTTGTTAATTTATATTGTTTTGGGTTGTGTACATGTTCTATGTTTGTTTATTTGATTTTTTAATTACGGCACCCCTACCTAAGGACCTGCTCAACCAACATTCACCTTTTGAGTTTGATTATTGAGTTTATTGTGTAAGTTTTATAGAACCTTTTACTTACACTTGAAGGTCTCCTTTTAATTGTAGAGAAAGAGTAAAACGATGTTAAAATCACGAAGTGGAATCATGCTCAGTGCAAGTATTCGATATAACAGTGGGATGGGACACTAACACTGTAAATCAAAGTTTTTATAGATTCGTTAAACGTTTTAAACACACGTTTTAGGTAGTCAGTTACACCAAACGTAGTAATAGGAGGTTTAATCTAAAACCGCCATGGTTGGTTATTTAGGGAGCGGTCAATATTTATGCGGGGGAGGGGCACAAGGGAGGGGATTCATTGTTTTTTCGCGCCAAAAAAAATTAGCGTTTTCACTTCGCTCCGTTTTTAAAAAAACTTCACATGTTCCTTGATATTAGGTGATTTTACCATATAAAGTCCATGCTCTCCTCTCTCCTTGATCGAATATGTAACTTACGCACATTCTTGCTTACACATTTTACGTATGACTCCCTCAAATCCTCCATTCCCCTAGCGTAAATGACAACTCCCTACCTTTTAAATCGTTTCTTTGAAAATTAGACATTATGCACATGTTTATAATGCAACAATGAATGTGTATGTTCTAACCATTAGGGCCTAAGTTTCACCTCCATAGTGTGACGTTTAACATTTTTGAAGTGTTTAAGTAGTGTAATAAAAAATGGACTATTACAGTGTGAATAGTAAGAGACCGTATCGGCTGACACAATGTTTTACTGATGGATTCGCAAGTGGAAGTGGCACACCAAGTGTATGAAAATTGATAGGACTTACCTTTCTAACATCTCCGTTTAAGGCAGATTAATCAGTATAATCAGTAGGGAGTTTATACTTTTCCCACTAGTTTCATGTTTATTCTTTGGTGTTTTCGGTATTTACATTTGCTGACTCGCTTGTTCAATCAAAACTCAATACGTTAAATAAACCCCAGGCTCTCCTGATTTGGTTGCGTCGATTTCTGATACAGTGTTTTAGATCTTATAGATTAGCAGCATCAAGACATGGCGAGAAGAAGGCGGAAGTAGAATTGGAGAAAATGTTCATCATTTGATTCCCAGTTTCGGGCAAATCAATGTTCAATTTTATCGACTCTGAGTTTCACTGGCAAGTTCACGGGGTTTGTTTAACTTTGTATATAAAATTCACAACGGCGTTGAGGCCGGAGAAGTAAATATTCCATTATATAAATCCCAGATTCGGTCAAATCAATGTATCAAATTCTTGTAGTCTCTGTTTCACCGGCAGGTTTATGAATTGATGTGTTAACTTTGTAACCAAAATAGTTGCCCACGATAACACTGTATACGTGTAATTCAGAGGCTCTTATTCCACCACTGAAATGACTGAGTGAGCACAGAAGCTACACTGGTTTTGAATTATCCGCCCAACGATGCAGTTAGTCATGCAAAAATGTCAGGGACATGTTTTTAAAGAATAACTAAATTTATATACAATACTTCGTAAGTTATTAAGGAACCTTGACACTCTTCTTATGCATTATTCTCCATTGCGTTGTTTATTACACATTCCGTAACAGAAAGAGTTTCTTGCATCGTTAGTCTTTGTTTGCGGTCTTAATGTATTCATACATTCGTAAAAAGAAAAAAAATTAGTACTCGACAAGCTTGAAAACGCACGAACAAATGGGGGTGGGTAACACCGAGGTGTGCGTTGAGTAAGATAATGGCCTCGTTTTCCACGAATTCGTGGAAATAAAACACGGTTCGGCTCTCGCTCAGCCGTATTTATTTCCACGAATTTGGCGCCAAAAACACGGGCAATATCTTTTTATACAACCACCCAAACTGATAATTATTCCGTGAAATATTCAAAATGTCAGCGCCCAGCAGGAAAAACGACTGGTTTTGAATGCGTTTCCCCCCTTGGTTGGTACTCTATGTTTTACTTTGCGGTCGGCAAAACATGCGAGACGATGAATTTCTAAAGATTACGTAACGTTTGCTCTCTATATATAGAGAAAACCTCTTTGGTTATTCCGCTCACTAACTCTAAATAATAAGGCAATCAGCAACGTACGTGCAATGTACAAAGCCACAAATCGAGAATGGTTTCGTTCCAAGGCGATAAAGGAGAGTAAGTTTTTTTTAGGTATAAGATTTCTCTCCTATGTCTATGGTCAACTGAACCCTAAGGAGAGCAATCTAATTTAATCAATAGAGATCCACAAAATCAAACTTGAGAACCCGATAAATCTCAAAAAGTGCCACCGCCAGTGACCTCCAGCACCAACGGTAAACACTAAATTACCAGGGTACACGCCCCTCCACTAAATATGTTAGTCAGAGATGTGGTTTAAGTGGTCTGTAGTGTTACTTCAATTTTAAATGAATGGATACAATTTAAACACATCATTGACATCATTTGTACCTTTAAGTTGATCAGATATGAGATAGATCAGAGTGAAAGAAATGGGGTTACGGGTAGAATGATAGGTAAAATGAATGCAACTGTCCATGGCATTATACCACGGGGTCCACGGTGAAAGCGCCCCACTGTACGAGGATGCACCACATTATCAGAGGCACCCAACGCAAAAATGCTAAATCTACAATGACATTTCAAAGCCATGCGTATTTCTTCTTCTTGTACTTGATTACGTCCTGCCCTACTTGCTGATTCTTTAGCCGTTATAAATATTTGGAAATACAGAAAGGCTACTAAAATAAAGCATGCAAGATTTAGTATAATAAACACAATTACTGAAAAATATGTAGCCATTTCATGTTTAGTTATTTTAGATACGGTGTAAGTTACATTGTCGGTATTGAGAGTGTCTTCCAGGAAGAAATGAACAAACTGACTACCAGTGAAAAAGTCGAACCCAATTTCAGACTTGATGCTTAGACTTAAGGTCTGAATCTCGAGGGATAAGTCTTTAATTATGGTAACTGGTCGCCTGACCATCGGAATACCCACACAAACTTCTGAAACTTCATATACATCTGAAAGACTAGTGGAAAGTCCAACTGGTATCACACTTATAATTAATCCTATGGTCCAAAGCAAGGAAACACATATTGAGGCAGATTTGGGGCTTAAACGTTTGACACTGAAAGGATATTTAACACCTTGAAACCTGTCAAACGCGATAAGTGTTATTAAAAACACCGACACTTCACTGGATAGTATCGACAATGTACTGACAATCTTGCAGAAATATCCCTTCCTCCACATTGCCACGTAGGATGGGAAATATTCTGCGTAATACAAATCAGCTGATGCCAATAAAATCATGCTTCCTCCCATCAACAAATCAGAAATAGATAGATGTGATATTAACAGTGATTGGACTTTATTGGATGTTTTATCAATCCAGCGAAGATAAAGGACGACTGCGTTGCAAATAACGGCTGAAACACCAATGGTCCACATGGAAACTCGTAATGAAATGTCATTTAACATCCTTTTACAAGTCAAATAGACAGATCGAGGAAATTTTGATATGCATTGTGAAATTTCAGCAAAGCAACATGTTGCACTATCATCCACTAATAAAATAACATGTTGAAGTCCCGCAAAAGATGATTGTGTTACGAGAAACATATTATTCTTTCGCAAATCAATAGTTGAAGCGATGGAAAATTTATATGCATCTTTTGCAATCACATTAATTAAATTTTGGGAAAAGTTTATAAATCGGAGCGATGTCAAATCATCATTATCAAACATGCCCCTTTTCACGGCAGCAATATTGTTGCGTTGAATATTGAGTGTTTGAAGATAAAACATTCCAGAAAATACATCCGCACTAATATCTGTCAAGCGGTTACCTGTTATTTTCAGAATTGTAAGTTGACTTTGACTGCTAAATAACTTTGCTGTCACCTTTGAGAGAAAATTATAACTCAGGTCAAGGACCTTTAGATTTTGCAGACCTTTGAAAGTGCCAATTTTTAGTTGAACAATGTTATTGTTTTCTAACGAGAGAAAAAGAACCATGTGAAGATAATCAAACACATGTGGATGTATTCCTTCTAATTGATTACCCCTTAAGTCAAGAATCTTCAGATCACCCCTACCATCGAACGAGGGCAAGGAAGAGAGGTTATTTCCTGAAACATTGAAATATCTCATGTTAAACATGGGAATAAGGATATCAATGGAAAGCTGATTGATGTAATTGTTACTAATATCTAGTTCTTGCAAATACGATTGTGGTTCAAGTATTGTAGGGGGTAGCTTTCTTAAACGATTGTCATTCACAAACAGTTGTTGTAGTTTAATTGACGAAAACAAATCATTAGGAAGTAAATCTAATTTGTTTTTGCTGAGATCGAGGTATTTTAGCTGGTTCATGTGATGAAATATATGTTTTGGCAAATTGTTCAATTCATTATCGTTTAAAAATAGGTCTACTAATTTATTTAGTGTATCAAAAATGCCCTCCCGTAAGAAAGATATCTTGTTGTGTCCTAAGTGAAGTATAAGTGCACTTGCTGTTGAATTAAACATGCGGACTGATGAAGTTGAAAGTTGGTTGCTTTGAAAACTGAATTGATTATTGTTCAGATACAGGTGGAGTACTTGACCAAGGCTATCAAAAATACCGCTTGGCAATGTAGATAAGTTATTGTGATTCAATTTCAGGGTCACCAATAAGTTGTTGAAGTAAATAGATCAATCGGTAACGAAGAAAGCTGGTTGTTTTGAAGATGTAAAGTAGTTAAATCAGCTAATGAATCTAAAACTCCGGCAGGCAATGAAACCAAGTAATTATCATTTAGGTACAATTCTATTAGTTTTCGCAGAGAATCAAATACGCGTGGAGACAACACGACCAACTTGTTATTGTTAAGTTCAAGTCTACGCACAGTACCTTGTGCATAAAAAATGCCACTCGGCAATATGGACAGTTCATTGTTATCTAAGTAGAATGCACCTAATTTCTTCAAAGCATCAAACAAACCTACTGGCAGTGATGATAAACGATTGTTGCTAATGTTTAGCATATGTAAATTAATTACAAATCAAAAACACCCACTGGAACAGTGTTTAAATTGTTATCATTAAGATAAAGGGAAGCCAAAGTAACACATGAATGGAAGACTTCTATGGGCAGTTCATTTAGGTTGTTGTTTTGCAAGATTTATTGATTGTAATTCTGTCATGTTATAACCCCACATATTTCGAGGCAAATATGAAATCTGATTGTATTCAAAGTCAACGATCCGCAAGCTAGGTATATCGCTAAAAATATTATTCGGCAATGATGATAAGTCATTATGCTTGAGAATAATATATCTAATCTCTTTCAAACCATGAAATATACCAATTGACAAAGCAGAAAGAGAATTATGATTAAGGTACAATTTTTGCAGTGTACTCAGTGAATTAAAAACATTATCTGGTAGTGTTGATAATTTATTGTCCGCAAGATCTAGATATGTTAGAATGCTAAGATCTTTAAATATATCCACTTGCAAACTAGAAAGAAGATTGCTTTGCAGCCAAAGCACCTGTAAGTTTATCAAACCATCAAAGCATCCTTCAGGCAATTCAGAAAGACCATTGTTATTTAACCATAAAGATGTCAACTGACTAAAACGGCTAAATACACCCACTGGTAATGACGAAATTAAGTTTGGACCCAGTGTAATCGTTTGTAATCGATTCAGATGGTGGAAAACAGATGGTGGCATTGAGGTTATCCGGTTTTCGTGCATTAACAAATCTTGTAATTCTTTCAAAGCATCAAATAAGCTTCCAGGTAACGACGACAGATGATTATAGCTAAGTTCAAGCTTTTGAAGTTGACTCAAATCATCAAAAATGCCGATTGGTAATGTGTCAAGTTGATTATAAGAAAGTCCCAAAATCTTCAGTTTGTTCAATTTGTGAAATACACCACTTTCTAATGAGGAAAGTCGATTTGCCGCTAAGTATAATTCGTTTAACTTACTTAACCCCTTGAAGGCATATGATGTAATACTATTCATTCCTTTATGACTTAAGGATATTTGTTTAACATTTGGGCCATAGAGCAAGAGCACAACTGATTTTTTGACTTTTCACACATAGTTGTCCATTTCCTATATCCAGCCGTACAAAACATTCCTCGGGGCAATACACGTTAAAAGTTGTTGAAGACGTCCAATCAGTATATCCCTCCTTAGCCTCGTCATATTCAGTACTATTGCACTTGGGGAAGATATCTTCTTCAGATGATAATGATACGGATGCATTTTGTTCAAGACAATTTTGCCAAAATCCTACTCCTCGAAGTTTTAAAGTCACCCGAGTATTTACAAAATGTAGATTAAATTCGTTTGGTGTATAGTATGTACGGCAAGTCCTTTCTAAAGAAAGTAAATCATACTTTTTGAAACAATGTTCCCATGACACCGACAACCTCTCGACATACAGATAGGAAAATGGATTGGTTCCTGTTTTCACTATCTCTAATAAAGTGCCATTGCCTTCTATTACAGACACGCCAATGGAGCAGCTTTTGTTTTTCCATCCTGATAATATGATGGGGGCATTTGTGATATTGATATGCGTGATACTGCAAGCGTCAACAGTGACATTTACAGATGACGTACATTGCATAAGGAACGACAGAGACAAGAAATATAACATGGATTTCATTGTGTGTGTCGTCGCCGTGTACCGCGATGTTAAATCTGCGGTCCGTAAAATATATGACACAACAAAGTACCTTCCAAAGTCCCTCTTTGACGAAGGCGAAACATATAAGTCCATGTATTGAAGTTTTAGTTCATTAAATGCCAGTCATTACCGTCATGCCCACGCCGTGTAAACACTTTGGGCTTGTGTTATACTGGACAAATGACGTGCTATAGCTGAGTGCAACTTTCCCAAACACTATTGAGTGCATTAACGGTATGTTATAGGAAATTGTCAAAAATGTGTTTGTTTACGGTGTAAAACAAATTAGATGACTTACGTTGGTGCCGAGGTCGATTAATTTCCAAGTACCCCTGAAAGAAGTATTTAATAAAAAGAAAAAAGGCTCGTTAAATCTTTCAGTTTTTAAAACGGCGATCTGTCACATTCCAAGCCATTCCAAGACACATTTCGGGCAAAGTTGATAGAAGAAAGTTTAAATGTTGAAGTAATTCACAACATAATAATGTTAATAGGTGTGGTCAACGTTGTTTTTTTGTTTGTTTTTTTTTTTTTATTAAAAAAGGTCCACTTTTTCGAAGACCCGCACCCCCCGTAAAAAAAAAACAAAAAACCTGCGTACGGCCCTGGCGCTGAGAGGGGACCTCTCGGTTCCCTTGCAATCCAGGGTATTCGCTCTCAAAGACATACTTTCCCATACGTAAAGTTCTTGCAGCAGAAAGTGGTTTTAGAGAGAGAGAGCGAGTTCATATCTCACATTTTGTAAAACCGTAAAGTGATGGGTGACAGTCTTAAAAGGTGTATGGATTTGGTATTAAAGACTGTGTTTTGAGTGAAATGTGGGATGGAGAGCTCAAAATTTGCATAAATATCAAACATGGTTGAAGTCAACTTGAAAAGTGGCGAGACATCAACATGCACAGTGAACAATGTCGGGTCCGTGGAATTTTTCAAACCCATTTTAAATCTACATTGGACGACATTGGCGGACATTTCTTGAAAAGGGTGTACTACGGCAAGTTAAAGGTCCCAGGAAATGCAAATAAAATTGATGTGGTTTGTGTTAAGTCTACAAGGAGGGACGAGAAAGCATTCAATATTTGGGTTGGTGATGACATCATTAGTGAAACTATTGATTTTTCAGAGAGTAATAGAAAATTCCAGGTGACTGGTGTGAATCTATTCATGGCACTGACTGAAAATCAATAGTGTCACTGGTAGTGTATTATTTTTTGTGGCCCTGTTTATTGGAATGGAATGCCCCGTAAAGATTTGGAGTAGGTTTATCATCTCATTTTCTGAGACCTTTAAGCAACATTTTTGAAGCGTATGAAGTCATTTTTTTTAATTTTAATTCTCAATTAGTCAAGTCCAATGACCTGAAATAGAAGAAAATGGATTACAAGGTGAAAATAAACAATTTTTTTTTGTTTTGGGTTTTACATTACAGGCAGAAAAGACATTCCCGATTTTACGTCAATTTAAGGGGTGAGAGAATTACGTGGTACATTCCCCTTGTCAAACAAGTGGCGGAGAATCCCCTTCATCTAGCAGGGGACTGCAGTGAAAGAGTGTGCGCTTCCGGATAAAATTGTGAATTTTTGCACACAAGTATATACACTGTTAAAAAAATGTCCGTAAATTTACGGAAAATTCGGGCAGCAGTATTTCCAGTCATTTTTAGGGTAAATTTACAGAAATTTCTGTCAATTAACGGAACTTTGACAGTAATTTTACAGAAATTTGTCTCATATTATGGAAAAAAATATGTATTTTAACAAAAAAAAAAAAAAAAAAAAGGCACTGACTGAAAATCAATAGTTTCACTAATGATGTCACTGGTAGTGTATTCTTTTTTGTGGCCCTGTTTATTGGAATGGAATGCCCCGTAAAGATTTGGAGTAGGTTTATCATCTCATTTTCTGAGACCTTTAAGCAACATTTTTGAAGCGTATGAAGTCATTTTTTTTTTAAATTTTTATTCTCAATTAGTCAAGTTCCATGACCGGAAATAGAAGAAAATGGATTACAAGGTGAAAATAACAATTTTTGTTTTGTTTTGGGTTTTACATTACAGGCAGAAAAGACATTCCGATTTAAATCAATTTAAGGGGTGAGAGAATTACGTGGTACATTCCCCTTGTCAAACAAGGTCACTGTAGTCAAAGAGTGTGGACCCTCCGTGATACAATTGTGATTTTTTTGCACAAAGTACTTTTTTTACGGCATTGATAATTCATAAAAATGATGGAAGCACTTGCCGAACCCCCCTTAATGGGTTGAAGGTTATACAGGGTCACCATTTTAACATGCTCCAATCAGGTGAAAAACAATGACATTCTTTCTCAGATTACAAGATTCCTGAAAAGTTATGGGTTTGCACGCTATGGCTTACTAGTTTCGGGTAAACTGTAAAAACGGTGGAAAAAGACAATTTTTTTGTATCCATGGGTCAAAGTTAAAAGCTGCTTTGATTCAGGTACTTATGTGGTACACTTTTTTCACCTAGCTTAAGGATGAAATAAGAATAGTTTGCTTATCGGTTATGCTTAGATTTTCACGTTATCCAACAAATAGGTCACGTGTCAATAGAATCCAATACTACCAATAGTTGTTGACGTTATTACCATTTTGGTAATAACCACCACGTAAGATAGTCAAACTATTCATATAAATTTTTCTTCTATAAGTTGAACCAACAATTTGACCACGTTTTAACAAAAATGGACAACTTTATAATTGTTGACCCCTGTACAAAAACCAAAATTTACTTGTTCATCATTTTTCCAGTTTTTTTACCCCTAATTCAAAAACTAAAATTCATAGGTAGTATAAACTATAGCTTTTTGGAATTCTCGTAACCAGACAAACATCATGGCGTGCTTTTCAACGCAATCGGACTATTTTAAATTTTGACCGCTGTGTAACCTTGAAATCCAAGCTGGGGCCATGAAAGGATTGTGGCAAGTGCTTCCATCATTTTTTTTTTTATCATAAATGCACAAAATACCAAAAATTCACAATTTTATCCAAATTTGCACACTTACGTGAGATCTGTGCACTACAGTCCCCCACTAATCACCAAGACTTGGATTTTAGCCTGTACAAAGGCATACACTGTTGCCCAAAAAGTTGGAATAACATATCTTTTACCACCATTTATGGAATGATTCTTACAGTGTGAGTTATTTATGATATCTAGGGTAAAATATTACGTTATCTGGTAGTGTTGACAACTTATTATCCGCAAGATGTAGCCATGTTAGGCTGCTAAGATCTTTAAATATGTCTATTTTCAAACAAGAAAGCAGGTTGTTGTGCAGCCCAAGCACCTGTAAGTGGTTCAAACCATCAAACAAGAAAGATGCTGCAATAGGCCATCCAAGTCTCCACTTCTTTGGAACAACTAGAAGAGGCTGACAGTGTCGATCTACTTGGCATCTCCATCAGTAATGGCCTGTCATGGTCCCCTGTGATTACCAAAATGGCTAAAACTGCCTGTCAGCGACTAGGATTGCTCCGTCGAGCTGCACCCTATCTAAGGATAACTGAAATGACTGTTATATATAAATCCATGGTTCGATCCAACTTGGAATATGCAAGTTCAGTATGGTGTGGAGCAATACCCACTTCACTATCCAAACAAGATGCAATCCAGAGACGTGCCATTTCCATCATTGGTATCCCCGAGAGTGAGCTAATCACTCACCACATCCAACCACTTGGTCATCGCAGGGCAGTTGGAATTGTCACTCTTTTCCACCGCATGTTTTATGGACAAGCATCAGATCTCCTCAGCCAGCTGCTACCTGAGCTGCTTTCAGTTGATCCTCGCCTTAGGCGCTCAGTCAGGTCTCATGACCTTGCTGTGAAAGTCCCAAGGTCCAACTTGGTCTCCCACAGAGATCATTTCTCCCATTCTCTGTAGGCTTATGGAATGCCCTTCCTGCTCATGTAGCATCAAACCAGGACTTGCAGAGTTTCAAAAGGGAGGTTAATCGATATCTTGGCGCCAATCCGTCAGCGTTACTAATTAGATAACTGCTGTTAATGCCTAGATTAGCCTTGACAATCCTTCAGGCAATTCAGAAAGGCTATTGTTATCTAACCAGAAAGATGCCAACTTATTCAAACTGCTAAATACGCCCACTGGTAATAATGAAATTAAATTTTGACTCTGGCGAATCTTTGGTATTCGATTCAAACGGTGGAAAATATCGACAGACATTTAGGATTGCCAGTTTTCGTTCGTGCATGAACAGCTCTTGTAATTCTTTCAAAGCATCAAATAATAGCCCAGGAGCTAGCAGACATTTGTAACACATCTCAAGTACAAAAGGCTTGAGTGATTAAATATGTAGGTAGACTGACAGGGACCCATGAAACATAATTCTTAAGTGCAGCAAATGGTGCCTTAAGGAGAGAGGGCCACGATAAATTTGTACAGGGGTCAAATTTTTAAATTGATTCAATCATGTTGAAAATTATACCATGTTATTTGTCTAACCACAAGGATTCAGAAAAGGTATAGTTTGTACTATATACAGCCAAAAGTTTCAGAGTTATAAGCTAAAACAGCAAAAATCAATAAAAAGGGGCAATTTTAGTTGTACATGGGTCAAATTTTAAAGTTGCTCCGATTTGGATAAAAAATGGTGCAAATTATTGGTGGAGCTCATAGGATCAAAATAAGGAATAGTTTTGAGTGTCTCAAATGCTTGCTTAACGCTCTTCTACCGAAGGGGGGGGGTGGTTACCACCCCCCCCTTCAGGTTTTTTCCCCGGCTTGCTAAAACCCCCTTTTTTGGTGCCAAATTATCTAATGTAATTGTCAATTGACATGTTACGCTCCTTTCAATCCAAAAACAAACATCCACCGGGGTATAGGTAAGATACAGGGTGATCCCAAAGTGATGGATAGGGGGGGTAACCAACCCCCCCCCATCCGGAAGAGAAGTACCAACATGCCTAACACAACACAGGAACATCACAGACACTTGATTTTGGTACCAATAGATAGCTATGGTCCTCCTCTTTCCATTGATACCAAAATGAGTACCAACGTGCCTAGCATTACGTCACAATGACGTCATAAAGTTCGCATATCAGCAAAACTGCCATTTCCATAGACACACACAGTGAAAAATTCAATTTTTCGCCAAAAAGGTTAGGAAAATCAGATTTTCATGCGGTTTTTGGCTCTACTTCATGGGAAATGACTAGTTTTATATAATGACAGCATTCTAGAGCTATAATAAGGTGTTTGAGTCGCTAAAATGGCGAAATATCAATTTTCCACCCTATATTCAGTATTTTCGTACTTTCCTCAACATATGACGTCATGCTGACGTCATAATGGGGATGTTAGTACTTATTTTGGTACCAATGGAAAGAAGAAACCCTAAGCTATCCATTGGTACCAAATTTACAGGAATCGGGTGTTCAGTAACGAAAATCACAGGGGGGTGGTTACCACCCCCCCCCCTTTCGGGAGTTTTGTTACAAAAAAATGGCTCAGGTAGACGAGGGTTAAGAAAGTAGGGGGGAAACAAGGTCAAGCCCCATTGAATGCAATGGTCGTTGACCTTCTGTGCCCCCTACATCGGTAACTAAATATTTTAGACAGTCAAAACTATTCTTTATTTTAATCCTATGCACTCCATCAATAATTTGCACCATTTTTTATCTAAATTGGAGCAACTTAAAAATTTGACCCCTGTACAACTTAAATTGACCTTTTTTTTAATTGATTTTTGCTGTTTTTAGCCTATAACTCTTAAACTTTATGTTGTAGATAGTACAAACTATACCTTTCCTGAATCCTTGTGGTTAGACAAATAACATGGTATACTTTTCAACATGATTGGATCATTTTAAAAATTTGACCCCTGTACAAACTTTGTCTTGGCCCCCCCCTCTCCTTAAGACACCATTTGCTGCACTTAAGAATCACGTTTCAGGGGTTCCTGTCAGTCTGTCAACATATTTAATCACTCAAACCTTTTGTACTTGAGATGTGTTACAAATGTCTGTTAGCTCCCGGGTTATAAGCTTTAAGACAACGACGACAGATGATTACCGCCAAGTGCAAGCTTTTGTAGTTGACTCAAATCATAAAAAAATGTCTATTGGTAACGTTTCAAGTTGATTACCACTAAATTCTAAAACCTTCAGTTTGTTCAATATGCGAAAGATACCACCATCTAATGAGAAAAATCGATTTTCTTTAAGGTATAATTCTCTCAACGTACGGAATTCCTTGAAAGCCTATGATGTAAAATGATATATGATAAATGCTATTCATTCTGTTATGACTTAACGAGATTTGTTTAACATTTGGGTCATAGATCAAGAGTATAATAGACCTTGTTGACTTTTCCTATGCCCAGTGGTACAGAAACATTCCTCGGGGCAATAAACGTTAAAGGTTGTTGAACATGTCAGTATATCCCTCCTTAACGACGTCAAATTCAGTAGTATTGCATGTATTGCTGAAGACGATATCTTACCAAGATGCAATACTAAATAGGATGCAGTTTGTAAGGAGCATCCTTGGACGAAGTTTCAAAGACGCCCGAGTATTTACAAAAATGTAGTTTAAATTCCTTTGACGTATAGTAAGCAAGGCAAGTCCTTTCCAAAGAAAGTAAAACATACTTTTTGAAACAGTGTGAACCTGCCAACCTTTCGACATAAAGATAGGAAAATGGATTATTGATTTTTGTTTGCTGTTGCTCATAAAGTTGAATTTTTTTTTTCAGACCCAACCTTAAAACGTATTTCTATTTGAACGCCTCAGTAATCATATTAGAGTAGGTGAATGATTACATAATGAGTCCCCACTTCTCAGGTGAAGTGAATCCATGCATAATTTTGAATTACGTAACAATGGCTTTTGTTGGAAGCTATAAAACGTCAGACGTCTGTTGTTTGTTCCTTTTCCCTGCTCCAAGCCGGTGTGCAAGGAGCCCATTTTTTCCAGAGTTGGTTGTCATGTCAGGTTTCCTTTGAGGGCCTGCTACTGGTATCCTGGTAACCAGTACTACCTGTCCCAGGGCCGAGTTGTCGGCTGCTAAAACGTCACAACAACCCCATCAATTTTCTAAGGAAATCTGATGAGGAGGGTAGCTGGTTACCCTGGTAGAATGAAAAAGAAAATCTACCTACAAGGGCGTCAGCTCTGGAGAGCTTGGCGGCCATCCAGCACATGCTGCCTTGTATGGTGGGCATAGTTGCCCAAAGGCTAGGCCCACTGCCGAAAACTGTGGATTGGCGTCAGGAAGGGCATCCGGTCAATTATCTTTTGCTCCAATCAATCCTCACACAGCAGTGTTGCTGAGTGTGAGGTGTATCCGGCCAACCCCGTTGACGGGGACAACCCCGGATTTAAAACTTTGGTTTAACTAACTAACTAACTAACTAACTAACTAACTAACTGTTACCATTAACAAAAACTGACACAGAGTTCCCTAGGCCATGCCTCATCCAACGGCATTGTCAATACGCCGAAGAGTACTTGCACTACGACGGGAAGGGTACAAACAAGCCAGGGTCGCTGATTTTCTCGGGATATCGCAGAGTACGGTCTGTAAAATCCTCAGACATCATCGAGAGGTGGGTCATTTGAGGCCACGAAAATCTTCAGGACGACCACGATTGACTACTAGACGAGATGATCGCCGACTGCTTAATCTGTGCCGTAGAGCCCGGAAAATGCCAACGAGCCGTCTTCGTCGTTTGTGGAGAAGACACTATGGAACCAACATTTCCCTCCAAACTGTAAATCAGAGATTGCTTTAACATGGTTACCGAGCAAGACGAATGACCAAATGTCCACGCCCAATCGTTCACCACAGAGTTGCTCGACTTCGCTGGGTTAGGGAGCACAGAAGATTACAGTTCAGACAATAGCGAAATGATGTGCTTATTGGCAAGAGCCGCTACATCCTTGTCCATCAAGATGGGAGACAAAGGGTTCGTCGATTACATGATGAGAACCTCCGAGATTCAGGAATCGACTCAAGGTGGTGGCGGCTCAGTGATGGTATGGGCCGGTATTCAATATGGAGGAAAAACATCACTTGTGGTGCCAGATGGAAACTTGAACGGCGTCGTGTACCTGGACATTCTGGAAAACCACTGTCTGCCACATGCAACAAGGGTTTATGAAAAAAAAAAATCAGCTGCAAGACGACAATTTCTTGAGACAGAGGGGGTGGAGCAAATACAATGGCTGGCTTGCTCCTCTGAATTGAACCCTATCGAACATGCTGGGATGCCTTAGGCCGAGCCATTAATTACATTAATCAAACACTATAATAGGAGTTTGCTGAGCCTCTGAGAGATGAGTGGGACGCTCTTCCCATTAACATCATAAACAACCTTGTGGACAGTATGCCGCGACGTCTTGACGCCTTGATTCATGCCGGGATGGCCATACTCGATGTTAGTGACTGATTGACATTTAAAACAGTACTATTGAACATTGCGATGCAAGAAATCACCCAAAAATGTCTGATGTGAAAAACTTGTGACAAAATCCTTAAATCTGCAGCTGTTAAAATACGCCCTTTTCCTTTCACGCTAAGGACACAGTTGGTAAAGGGTTAATTGTGGACTAAGTCCATGGTGATAATTATGTTCGGAAGAGACTGATCATTCAAGTTGTGTGGCGATATACACCTAGATATCATATAAACACTGTAAGAATCATTCCATCAAAAGTGGTAAAAATATTTTATTCCAACTTTATGAGCAACAGTGTATTACAGACACACCAAGAGAGCAGCTTGTGTTTTCCCATCCTAATACTATGATGGGGGCATTTGTGATATTGATATGCGTGATACTACAAGCGTCAACAGAGACATTTACAGAGTATGTACATTGCATAGAGAGTGAAGAAAAATAACATGGATTTCATTGTGAAGGTTGTTCTTGCCGTTGCTGAAATCTGAAATCATTATGACACTACAAAATACCTTCTTAAAGTCCCTCTTTAATGAAATGCGAAACATATAAGCCAATGTGTTGACTTTTAGTTCATTAAATGCCAGTCAATAACCTCATGTTCAACTTTAAACGTCGTGTAAACACTTATAGGCTGGGCCCATGTCACCGGGAAAATGCAGAAATAGCGTAAAATTAGCGACTACGCAAAAATAACCATAACTTGCTCAGTATTTCACAAAGTTGCGAGATCTGTATTCGGCAATTTTGGGCGATTTTGTAGGATTTTCGAAGAGTTTGCCTTACTTACGCTATTTCCCCAGTGACATGGGGCCTTTTGGACAAAAATCAGGTATTGTGTATAATAAAGTGCTGCCAAATTGAAATGCTGTTTACCACTTCTCACAAACATCCCTTGGGACTGCAATTAAGTGATTTTTAGGGCCTACAAGCCTCTCTTTTCGCTCCCTTTTGATTGAAATGCTTATAACGACGCTCTGTTGGGACATTAAGCTGCAGATTCATTAGCACATAGGCTGGGTATTAGGCGATGACGTAGTAATGTACATAATTACATGGGAATACATCGATTTATCAAGTAATGTTAAATTAGTGATTTCTTCGAATATTGTGCAAATCTCCAGGGAACAACTGGCTTGATTTTGCTTTTTGTGTGTATGTGTGGGTGTGTGGTGTGTGTGTGTGTGTGTGTGTGGGGGGGGGGGGGGGTTACTCTTAATGTAAGCACATAATTTATTCCGCTTTTTTTTAATTACAGGTGCCACGCCCTTTTTCTTCTGAATAGTCAAATGTTAAATTTTGATTTTAACAATTCGGAACTATGTCATCTTTTGTTTAAGACTTTTTAAAGTATTTTTGAAGAAATCGAGATAAGGGTGATTTTATCCTCCCGTATTTTATTGTTTTCCTTATTTGAAAATAGATTTAAGCTAACCCTATGCCGAACGGGTAAGTAGTTAATGTTTTGGAATTGATGTGGTGGAGAACGATATGAAATGTATATTACGAGGAGAAACATTGTTTTTAAATTATTTTCAAGGGGGTTTATGGGTCAAAGGAGTCTTTGTGCAGGTATACGTGTTAAAAAAAAAAAAAACGTGTTAAAAAAAAAAAATTTAATTTAGCATAGCAATGCAGATAAATGGACACATGGCCAAAATTTGCTCATCACATGCCCCATGCCCAGTCAAATGCCGACGATAGCGTAAAATTAGCGACTACGCAAAAATAACCGTAACTTGCTCAAGATTTCACAAAGTTGCGAGATCTGCAGCGATTTTGCACGATTTTCGAAAGAGTTTACCTTACTTTACGCTATTTCCCCAGTGACATGGCCTTTTGGACAAAAATCAGGTATTGTGTATAAGTGCTGCAATTGAAAGGCTTGTTTACCACTTCTCACAAACATCCCTTGGGACTGCAATTAAGTGATTTTTAGGGCCTACAAGCCTCTCTTTTCGCTCCCTTTTGATTGAAATGCTTATAACGACGCTCTGTTGGGACATTAAGCGGCAGATTTATTAGCACATAGGCTGGGTATTAGGCGATGACGTAGTAATGTACATAATTACATGGGAATACATCGATTTATCAAGTAATGTTAAATTAGTGATTTCTTCGAATATTGTGCAAATCTCCAGGGAACAACTGGCTTGATTTTGCTTTTTGTGTGTATGTGTGGGTGTGTGGTGTGTGTGTGTGTGGGGGGGTTACTCTTAATGTAAGCACATAATTTATTCCGCTTTTTTTTAATTACAGGTGCCACGCCCTTTTTCTTCTGAATAGTCAAATGTTAAATTTTGATTTTAACAATTCGGAACTATGTCATCTTTTGTTTAAGACTTTTTAAAGTATTTTTGAAGAAATCGAGATAAGGGTGATTTTATCCTCCCGTATTTTATTGTTTTCCTTATTTGAAAATAGATTTAAGCTAACCCTACATGTGTGCCGAAACGGGAAGTAGTATCGTTTTGGAATTGATGTGGTGGAGAACGATATGAAATGTATATTACGAGGAGAAACATTGTTTTTAAATTATTTTCAAGGGGGTTTATGGGTCAAAGGAGTCTTTGTGCAGGTATACGTGTTAAAAAAAAACGTGTTAAAAAAAAAACTTTTAATTTAGCATAGCAATGCAGATAAATGGACACATGGCCAAAATTTGCTCATCAGGCTTCATGTCACTTGGGAAAATGCAGACGATAGCGTAAAATTAGCGACTACGCAAAAATAACCGTAACTTGCTCAAGATTTCACAAAGTTGCGAGATCTGCAGCGATTTTGCACGATTTTCGAAAGAGTTTACCTTACTTTACGCTATTTCCCCAGTGACATGGGGCCTTTTGGACAAAATCAGAAATGATCTAAGTGCGGCAATTGAAAGGCTTGTTAACAAAAAAACGGTCTCACAAACATCCCTTGTGACTGCCATTAAGCGATTTTTAGGGCCTACCAAAGCCTCTCTTTTCGTTCCCTTTTGATTGAAATGCCGCTCTCGAGAACGACATTATTGACGGGGGGTTACAAAATCAATGGGTCAAAGGTTCTTGGTGCGGTATATCGTTTAAACAAAATGTGAATTTTATTTTACTGCATGGCAACAAATTGCACATGGCCAAAATTTGTTCATCAAAGGAGCTCCATGTCCACCGGGGAATGCAGAAGATAAGCGTAAAATAAGCGACTACGCAAAAAATACCTTAACTTGCTCAAGGTTTCCCCAAATGTGCGAGATCTGTATTCGCAAATTTTGGCGATTTCGCAAGCTTATTTGGAAGATTGTGCCTTACTTTTTTAACGCTATTTCCCCAGTGACACAAACAGCCAGCGCGAAAACAACTGTGGAGGGTCCCTAGAACACCTCCGCCCGGCACATTAAAAGTGTTGAATACGTCGGAACTATATTAAATCTTTGGTGCAAATCATCTGAAAGCGATATTCAGACTTTTTTAAAGTATTTTTGAAAAATCGATATACGGGTGATTTTATCCTCCATGTATTGTTTCCCCTTGATTTGAAAATCGATTTAAGCTAACCCTATCCCGAAACGGGGAAGTGTATCGTTTTGGAATTGATATATGTGATGGAGAACGAATATGAAATGTATATTACAGGAAAAAAAAAACAATCATTTTTTTAATTTCAAGGGGTTTTTATGGGTCAAGGGGGGTCTTTCTGCTATATATCCGTTGTTAAAAAAAATGTGAATCTTAATTTAGCATGGCAATGCAGATAATACACTGGCCAAAAGTTGCTCATCAGGCTATTTCACTGCGAAAAAAAATGCAGACGATACGTAAATTAAGGCTACTATACGCAACAATCAACCGTAACTCGCTCAGATTTCATAAGTTGCGAGATCTGATTCGGCAATTTGGGGCCGATTGTGCAGATTTTCGACGAGTTTGCCTTACTTTACGCATTTTCCCTTCCCCAGTGACATGGGGCCTTATAGTTCTTTTGTTATATCTGGAAAATTGACGTTCAATAGAGCTGTTGTCTTCCCAAATACCTTTGACCGATGATCATCTCCATGGTGAAGAAATGTGGACAAAAAAAAACGATGTGTTTTTTTTTCGGTGTAAAAACAAATTATATGACTTAGTTGGGGTGCCGAGTAAATGATTTCCCCAGTACCCCCCCTGAAAGAAGTATTTAATTAAAAAGAAACAATAAATCGTTAAATCTTTCATTTGGAAGCTTTTTTTACCGGGACTAGTGTTTTATAATTGCGCAACACGGTAGATATTGGCATGAGCATCTGTTCCGGTGTGAACAGATATAGTCCCGTCCCGGGAGCCACAGTCCGTCTTATAGACGACAACGGAATCAAGCGGGAAACTAAATGTTGCTGAAGGGCAACTGAATCGAGTACCCTATTCTTTACCGTTATGCCGGACTATGAGTGCGCCGGACTAAATTACTTCCATACCTGAACCTATCTCACGTGTGACGATTGACCACCACTCAGTCCTGGGGCATAGGGGTTGTGGGCAAACCGTTTTCCAAGCGGAGCTTATTCATTATATGATTACTGACCACAAGAAGCAGTATTGGATTTATCCGATTAATGTTATCCAAGGATGTACGAATTGCAAAGTCTTGCACACCAGTCCTCTCTGGTCTTGTGGTTAGGTAGCTTGACCTCATAGTGCAGTGGTGATTTATGGGGGGGGGGTTCCGAGTAAGTCTCAAGGATAAATTGCAACTCTGTCTACCATCCTCGCTTTGGTCTTGTTGGTTAGGTATCTGACCTCATATGCAGGTGGTCTTGGGTTCAATTTTCGCTATTGCTTCCTGAAAATATATAAAAACATTTTTCATATTTGTTCAGGTTAGAGGGAAACAATTCCAAAACGATAAGAAAACTCAATAGCGGCCATTTGAGGTTAGTGAGGAAGCCTGCTCCTGGAGCATGGGTGGTGGTCAAAATTAACCGCGTGCGAAAATCTCGTATTCTTCGGTTATAAATACGCTGGTTCGAAGTGTATGTTTGATTAATGGCCCGAGTCACGACGTGCTTCGTCCCCAGAACCACAGTTTTTACGCAAGAAGTAGTCCAAATTGTGGTCCACCCGTAAAGATCCTAGGGCAAAAGATGTTAGTTTGAATGTGTAATGAGCGAAAATGTACCTTGTTTGGTCGGCCAATATTAATTTTAACTACTTAGACCAACCCTTTTTTTACTCACACAAAACGGATTGAAATAGACTCAAAACTGTTTAAAAAATCGTATTTGCTAAATCGAGAAATCGCGAAATCATCAAATCAATTTTTGCAGTGTCTGAACAGTAAGCTATATATATACCAGCATAACGAGCTAGAGCATAAAATAAAACAACCTAAAGGACAGAATCGGAGAATTTAGTCGTCATTATATCGGTACGCGACACTTTCCACAACACTGTGAAAATTCCATATCTTTGGACACTGCCGTTTTCTTCTTTTTTTTTTTTCTGTCAATTGTTCATTGGGTTGCAAACAAATCACCCCCTGCAATTTCAATATTTTGACATCTTTCCCGAGTGAATTAACCTGATAGAAACTTTAATCAGTAACTGCGGCCTGCTGAAATAAGAAAATAACAGACAGACAATTGTCGTAAATCCAGGCCTCATTCACAATTAATTAGGTTTTCTGTAACCAAAATTTATAGTTGCACTTTCAAAGTCACGGATTTGATGTACACTACCGTATTAAGCTAATAAGTGCATGTAAAAACAAAGCCACGTAATCAAAAACCTTTTCAAATGTCTGTTTTTCCAGGCACCATGTGGACTAAAAACAGCTGTGGTGAAATTGAAGAAACAATCGTGTCTTACAAACCGCGTGTGTCGTGAAGTGGAGTAAAGTTCCATAAAAACAATACTCACCGTCAAACGATTAACGGAAACTCACTTCTTTTGGAATCAAACTTACTTCTTTGGATCAAACATTGTGGAAATTTCGAATTTCATATTGGACCAGAAATAGGAAAATAACGTATTTATATGGAAATATATCATAAAATAAGCCTTTTGTTTTCACTTTTACACGTAAAAATCACAATATTGAACTAATCTATATGGAAACACTACAAATGATAGAAAATATTGAATTATCTTTATAAGTGGATTATAAAGTGCTTACGGTTTGGCAAAATGTGTTAATAGCTTAAAAGGGGTGAGAGAGAGAGAGAGAGAGAGAAAGTAAAAATATTTAAAAACACACACACAAATTTTACGTTAGAATACTAAATCTTACCACCCTATGCAATGCGTTTCAGATCGTTTTTTCGTTCTATTTCTTCCAGATGTAGCTCATTAGAAAGTTTTAAAAACATTAAAGCTATTCGTCAACTTTTTTCATCTACGTGATTTTCTTCACTTACAAATCTACGAAAAACGCAGAAAATACAATCGGTGCATGTCGTTCACCTCGCCAAGGCGTGTAATGAAGTGTGCAATAGTTGGTATTGGGTTTGTAAATTTTGTAGGAAATTTGACCATTTAAGGGAGTTCTTTTTTCAAGCCACTGCTCATTAGGAAGTGTTAATGCGTAAAATACCGACTCGTTAAATTATCTGTAAAATAAATAACTAAATAAATAAATAAATAAATATACGCAAACAGGCTGTCCCAAGGCAGTTCTATTTTCAAGCCACTGCTCATTAGGAGGTGTTAAAGCATGTGTGAAATTAAAATAATTATCTGTACAAAAAATAAACAAATCAAAATAAATAAATAAAAAAAACGCATACTGCAGGCTGTCCCACTGCTCATTAGTAAGTGTTCAAGCATGCGTGAAATGCCGAATCGTTAAATTATCTGTCCAAAAAAATACGCATACAGACTGTCCCCCCAAAAAATTCTCCCCATTAATTGCCCATTTTTTTTAAATATTAAAAATACAAAATGAAAACTTTCTCTTTTACTTTCCATGCATTTCCCGTATTGTCTGCGTGCTTCCATCAAATAGAGTGATTGTTTAGATGGTACTTTATATATTAGCTACTTGCATATATATTTGGCTGAAGTGGTTAGCTTTTTTAGTTGCAGGCCATAGTGTTTACTGCTCCTGTACAGAGCACTGGCTGTGGTGCATCTGCTTATACCTTCCCATTGCTTCAGGTATTTGGTGCAGGTATGACTTTCGACGTAGGAAATCGGTAAGTTATGAAAACCCCATGTCAGTTTGGGTACAAAGGCATTTCAATAGCTTCACAAGCCCACTCAGTTGGCTTGCATTGGTTGTTTGAAACATTTCTGTCAGCTTTGTGCTTATACAATGTCTCTGATATTATTGTCCTCCAGGTTGTTATCATAGATCAGCTTCCCGAGGAACCGCATGGGTGGACTGGATATAAGCAATTTGCTGTCCGTCTATTTCTAGGCCGGGATCGTATGCAACGTATTGCGTTTTGTGTCCTTGTTCTGCGTTGGGGACAAACTTCTTCATGGCATGAGACTTGCATTTGCATTGTTTGGCTTTCATGGTTCGTGTCCGCTTGAGAAAGTTGTTCATTATAATTAAAAGTTCTTGACATCCTTCTGGGCTCCGAGCTACGCGAGGGTCAGGTCATCTGCGTATGCTTTGGCAGATGCTATGTCAGATCCACTCATGCAGTACCCGAGGTGTTTGGACTGGTCTAGGAGATCAAGACACAGATTGAAGATGGCCAAGAACAGGGTGCAGGAGAGTGGGCAGCCTTGGAAGACTCCTATCATGCACTGTATTCAGTCAGTTGTCCATTCAGTTGTTTTGACACATAGGCCCCTCTAAACAGCTCATCATAGTGCTTAATAATGATCTTCCTAATGCGGTCTGGAACATGATACCGTATGCATTTTGCAGGTACAGCCATGTTATCACAATTGGTTTACCATTCTTTTTGGCATCTTGGAACATTTCGGTTAGTGATTCTGTGTGTTTACACATCCTGATATTTTCTCTATGAAACCCTTCTGAATGGATTGGTTAATATAATTTTTTTCTGTCAGGTAGTTGATGGTTCTTTGAGCGAGAATACCCATTCCGAGGTTACCACTAGAATTCTTCAGTGTGATGGGCCTGAAGCAGGAGGGATCACTAGTGTTCCCCTCTTTTGATATAAGGATGGTTTCTCCCGTTCTCCAGCTCACAGGTATTGCAGCTGTTCTCCGTATATTGCAAATAACTTCTTGTAGTAGCTGGGTTGTTCTAGGACATTTTCCCACAATACGTAGGATATGCGATTGGTACCAGGAGGACTGGTATTTTTTTCTTTTCTGGAGATAGCTGTTTAACTCTGAAAGATTGGGTGGTTTAGTGTTGAATGCCTTGGTCGGCTTTGGTGGTCTCTTCATGCACTTTAGAGGGTGGTATTTGTAGTTACGCTTTCTGTAACTGTCGATAGTTTTGAAAACTTTTGCTGAAGGAAGGAGATCTGGTTTGTTTCTCATTCAGTAGACATTTTGCATATTTGTGAAGATTTTGTCGAAATTGAAGCTGCTCTTTGCTGGCATTTTTCCTTTCTTGTGATTTCAGCTTTGTCGTGTAAGCGTAAGTATTTTTTTTTTTTCAAATTCGCTAAGTGCACCTTGTTTTCATCTCTCAGAGATTGTTTGTATTGGTGCTTGGTGTCTTTCTTCAAACACCTTCGTTGTTAGTATGAATATATTTTAACTAATTCACACAAGCAATAGAATTCCATTTACATGAAATTTCGAGCCTCATTCGAGGAATTCTTCTTCAGCACTGATGGATTTGGCTGGTAGACGTTTTACATGGAACCTTCGTTGTTGTCTTGAACATTGCTGCTTCGTATCATTCTTTTTGCTGGTTTAACTCCAAATCTGTGTACGATTCCCCCGATTGGTTATTGCTCATTCTGGATAGCTCTGGATATCACCTATTTCAGTTCGTAATTATTCATAAAGTTGCTCATTGTGGGATTTCCAGATTGAGTCTTCAGATGGCTTCGGCAGATTTATGTATTTTCCTTGACATCAAGGTTTCTATCATTTAGGTGGGCTTCTTCTCTGGTCTTTCTTTTGTGAGAAAAGCTCTTGCCTGCCGACTCGAAAGCACTTTGGGGGGTCTTCACATTCTTGATGTTTTCGCAAATTGGACTATAATTTGTTTCAGAACTACTCCTCTGTCTATTAATCATTTGCAGAGGTTGTTGCCGTAGAGTTCGTCCATTTGGTCCAATCTTCCGCCCCTCTCTCGCATGGACCCAGGGTTGTTTTTCTATAGGACTTTTCTTGGCAATTTTGATAGTAAATCTTTAGGTGGCCAACTTGTCATAAGATCAACCCGGTTGTTTCCCCGGCGCCAGCAGTCTTTCCTTGCTGTCCACTGTCTTTCCAGCAGTCATATGGCAGATGACTATAACTGCACCTGGTGGGTGTCCAGGGGGTGGGCCCCAGAAGTTCTATGGTTTTAGCATAAGTGAGAGCCTTCAGAGAGCTCTCAGTTATCTCATAATACCTTGAAGCAGATGAACTATACTCCCCATGACAGGGGTCCAGCTCTCGGGGTTTAAGCGTGTGTGAGTGCCTTCGGAAAGCTGCAGTTATATCTCATTTTCGTAAAGCAGATGGATTCTACTGCCCTGGTACGGGACGGAGCCCACGGAAGCTCTCGGTTTTAGTATGTTTGAGTGTCTTCGGAGAGCTCTCATTTTTATATGCATTATCTCGAAGCAGTTAAATTATACTGCCCCTGGCTGGGGTCTCCACCCGGAAACCCGGAGGCTCTCCGGTTTAAGCATATTTGATTGCCTTCTGAGAGCTCTTAGTTATCTAATTATCTTGAAGCAGATGAACTCTAAAAAAACTGACTGTGACAAAAAAAAAAAAAAAAAAAAAAAAAAAAAAAAAAAAAAAAAAAAAAAAAAAAAAAAAAAAAAAAAAAAAAAAAAAAAAAAAAAAAAAAAAAAAAAAAAAAAAAAAAAAAAAAAAAAAAAAAAAAAAAAAAAAAAAAAAAAAAAAAAAAAAAAAAAAAAAAAAAAAAAAAAAAAAAAAAAAAGAACAAAATAGGCCCCGCATAAGGTTTCAAGGACAAAAAGGAAAAGAATGCCGACATTATTTGAATACAGAACAGGATACTTATCTCAGGTTGA
Organism: Ophioderma brevispina; assembly: GCA_023653785.1. Classification (NCBI taxonomy): domain Eukaryota; kingdom Metazoa; phylum Echinodermata; class Ophiuroidea; order Amphilepidida; family Ophiodermatidae; genus Ophioderma; species Ophioderma brevispina. The sequence continues at coordinate 15,635 of JAMKCH010000895.1, read as the reverse complement.
AGACATGGGTTCCCAACCTTTGCCCATGGGGAACTAAAATATACCAAAAAATACTCATAAATTTAAATATATTGTTAGAGTCCATTGAAATTTTCAGCATAGGTTTTTATTTTTCTGTTCTCTGCAGAAATAGGAGAAAATTGAAATGGTTATGATCAGCAGTGGATCGCTAAACTGTTCCTACATGTATAAGACAAGGTTTGAATAGTGAGTGGTAGTCCATTCCCCAAGCTCTTGGTGCGAGCGTTGGCAAAGACCTGTCACAGGTGTCGGAGTTAATAGCTTCTTACTAAGCATTGTTTGCAACGCAGATCCTGTAGTAAACCTGGAGGAATTTAATGGAGGACCGAGGTCGGCAAGAGAAGTAGGAGTGATACAAGATAGAATCTTGTAAGTGAAACAGGGAAAAAACGTACATAATCCTCACCATCATAGGACGCTACTTGTTCAAAAATATAGTTAGTCGTAGCATTTATATGGGGGCCATGCACCCATGGATTGAAACTAAATTCTAACTGAGATTAAAACAAAAGTATGTCGTCATCTTTCAAGATCTTAAAACCTCCATTCTAACATGATGGTTCGCACAGGTATGCCATCTTCAAGAATTCTTAAAACACAATTCTAACATCCCCTATTTTTAGAACTTTTTTAAGATTTTCTTTAAAATTCGATGTTACAAAATAAAAATTGTCAAGGGTCCGTTTGGCGGGCCCGATCTGGATTAAGAGGGATTAACAGTACAACGTGGTTCAATTCAGTTAAAAAACTATTGCAATGTTCGTTACCGAGATAGGGTGTGAAAATGGTAAAGGTCTTGACTTTTTAGTGGTCATTGTAAGGGGCCCAAATTTTCAAAATGCTTCAATCTTGACAAAATAGGTGTCAAGATGTTTTTATGAGTTTGAAGGTAAAAATCAAATAAAATACACATGCAAAAAAAAAGACCAAAGCCATATTGTTTGGCTGAAATCATAACATAAATAAATCTGCAAAATCTTTCATTATCTTTGAATGATGATCATATTGACAGTGTTAGTCAGTGAAAGTATTTAGGCTCATACGGATCAAAACCAATTGCATTGGGACCTAACATAAATACAGTGTCTTTTCAATAGAATCAGAGAGTGGCTTTCAGTCAATGGACTTATTGAACACAATTTACAACGCTCTCGTGCTTCCTCGATTAAAATTACTGTGATGTTGTTTGGGGTAATTGTTACGCACTCAGATAGGAATAGAAGTCTTTAAAATCGTGCGGGGGGGGGGGCGATCTCAAAGGTCTGTTCGCACGCCATCTTCGTTTCCATTTGTGAGGAAAAACAAGTTCGGCTGGAAGCTTTTAAAGTGATCGTAGATATGACATATGTGTCATGTCTTCCACTGCCAGCTGGATTGTCCTGATGGTCTTGATGGTGTGTTTACACACTGGTTAGAAACACTCATACAATACAAGGGGTTGCTCTCAAGGTAATATTCAGGCGCGGATCTAGGTAGGGGACGGAGGGGGCGCGCGCCTCCCGGTAATTCTGCAAAATCTTGCAAAATCAGCCCATTTTGTACACTTTCAGCCTTTCAGCCCCCCGGTAATTTTGGCGTTTTTCAAATCCTGGATCCGCCCCTGTAATATTGTTCTAAATTACAAACCGAAGCAGGAAGACGTTCTTTCCTGTTCGGGGGGGGGGGGGGGGGAGTTTTTTTTTTTTTTTTTTTTTTTTGTGTGGGGGGGGGGGGGGGGGGGCAAACCGTGGAATAGTCTTCAACAAATCTGAAATATCCCCTACCGACCAGCACTTCAGTTTTTAAAAATAGGATTTTAAATCTGTAATATTAAATATTCTACTTGTATTTATTTTTTTCCTTTCTGAATCTGCAATATACTGATAATTCATCAATAACTTGTATGTATATTTATTATATATATTTTATATTTTGGAAATCTCTCAAGTCTGTTTAAGTCACAGTCGCTGTTTTTAGATTTATGTTCATTGTTTAATGCTAGAGGGTTTTATCTCAGTTTTTTAGTCCTTATGTTATTAAATTAAATTTTTGAAAACATGTACATGTAGTTAATCTTAAGATGTTTGTAATATATTTCAATACTTTTGATTGTTGGTAATAATTCCCTCTTTCAAACATACCAAGTTTGGTAGTTTAAAGTTTGATCTAAGTATTAATTTGGTAATTTTAATATATGGTTAATAATTTTGTTACATATGTTAAATTATTAATTGTATATGTATTGATGCGGTTTAATCTTATTATAGTTTATTGTATTTAATTATATATTTTTTAATTTTATTTGTGACCCCTGGGCCTCATGGAAGAACAGAGGATATCTTATAACATCCACTGAATGAGTAACCCAGGCAAAAGAAGAACACAAACAAACAAACACATTTAAAAGTTTTGAATTGAACGTGAATCATTGGCATTTTTAATCGATCTACATGGCCCATGCCATGTCATGTCTCAAACAAGTTTTCCACTCAAGATAAGATTTTGCTGACAGATTGCAACGAATATATTTTTTTTTCGAATCGCGTGACATACCTACAACATGAACGGCGGTAGGCTTTTTATATGTAAAAGATTGAAACGAACAGATTTTTCGAATCGCGCGACATTACCTACAACATGAAAGGCGGTATAGGATTTTTATGTAAATTCAATTATTCTACTATTCCACATCAAACCAGACTTTAAAAAGGGTCTATTACCCTTTATCACGACTGAAAGCGAAAAAATACCATTTTCATTGACATTTATTAACGTTGACTACCTCGTATAACCGTTTCATATAACGAAACACTGCATATCTTATACATTATTAACAGAGGTTTGACTTGACTTGTTAATAAACTCTTTGTACGTTTACATGACCCTTCCTTGTATTTTACTTACACTTTGGATCTTCTTTTTGTTGATAACCTTTTCAAAATAAAATGAAGTGATGTCAATATAAACAACTGTAATTGCGCTCACAGAAACATACAACGTGATTAATATCTATAATAAACTCGGTACACTGTAATAGAATTCCATTTTTTCTCGTAGTCACTTTGCGATCAAAATCAAAACATTCATTGGTTGGCTTTTAGCGTTTGGATAAAGGTGTTTACAAATTGCAAAGAGTTCAATTCCTAGGCACTCTTTTTCAGTGTAAACAAAATCATGAGTTTCCCTATATCTCAAACACACTAAGGTCTCTTATTCTTCATATTTGGGATCTACCGTATTCAGCGGCACCAGTTACTAACAATCCCGTCTGGCATTCCTTGTGTGACAATCACATATCATTCTATAGACATGATATATTTTTCACAGCTCGTAATAAAACTTTCCAGGAAAATGTGCCGACTTTAAACAGTAGTTAATTTGCACCATAGTGTTGTATCAATAATATCAGATCGGCATATTGTATATTCACCAGCAATAGCAACATGGAAAATATGATCATCATATAACAGGATAGGTTTCTTCATATTCTTCGCACGTGCATCTCTTCTACTTAACCTCCTTCTCACTAAAATACTTGTTGACTGTGCCTACTTCGCTTTAATGTTCTCTATTTAGGATAACCCACATACATGTCGATTTTGAAACTTCGGGATCGAGAGCTTGTTCGCCATCAGAAATTTTTGAGAGATTGTGTCCACTCGAAGTTATTAAAACAATATGTTTGTTGGATAATTTATGGAAAATCATCGTACACTTTGTGCGACCCACTTGTTAATCTTAATTGCATCTAGAGAGCTTATCCTTATAAATCTTTATGTTCAATTTTCTAGGTCAGTTCATTAACTAGTCTACGTAGTACTGTAATTTCAGAAAGAAACATAGGGCATCAAACATAATGGTGGTATACAATATAAGTAGGCCTAAGAATAAAAGTTCCCCGTCGATCCATTACTTTCATAGCTCTAATTTGGACAAATAAACTATTCTGGTTAACATTCTGGCTTAATCTCAGCTAATTCAACGAGACGAAGGAGCCGACATCATCACAAAGAACATCACCAATAATGCCTAAATGGTTTGACACTCCTGTCTTTGTTCTCTAATTCGTAACACCATTGTCGTTTGTCTTAGTCTGTCCCTGTCTTGCACTGTATTGGTCGGGGTGGCCGGTACAATTGAGCTCTGTTTGGACTGGTTTTCCCTCCACAGTGTTCAGATTTGTAAATGATTTTGTATGTGAAATAATTAGGGAAATTGAAGGTCAGGGCATTCAGGACATTTGAGAAGTGGAACAGATAACACAATTGGGTGGGTGTAATTTCGCATCGTACCTTTCTCCATGGTCTGTCTCTACTGTGTCTATATTAAATAGTACTCATCTGAGATACGTGCTTCTCAAAAAGCACCAAAAATTATTAACTTGGCCAGACATTTAGAGACAGCAACCTGCCAGATAGATTCTATGTCATTAGTCCTATACAAACACTTCTTGTCCCTTTTACTCAATTCCAATAAGTAAAAACAAACTACCTTCGTCGTCGGCTGTTCTCCGTTACCTTTTAAAGAGACACTGGCACATTGAAAATAGTTGCGCTCTCTAGATTTTTTTCAAAATTTATATTTTTGCATGTTATAAAGCTTTTTTTATACCATTAGTTCTCAACTGAAAAATTATTAAGCAAATCAGTGCGTTTTTGGGTATACAGAGATGTATAATAATGTTCGCCGGCGACATTAATCAGCAGTACCGACGCGAAAAAAATGGCGTGTAAACACATTGAAAATACAACACCGGAGTTGATTCTCAGCGCAAGGCCACCTTGTTTGACCGGTTGTTGACGTTGTGGTTTAATATCATGTAGTACGAGTCTATGATATTCATGATAATAGACATTCAAATACGGTGACTTAAACGTTAGCTACGGTTACTGGATTGTATTTAGCCCTCTTTTTAATGTCCCTATCTGATTTGGGTATTGTCTATGACGTCTCATAAACGTCAAGTCAGAAATACCTTTTAAACCACAAACAAATGAGCCTTGTGCACACGTATTGAATTCAAATATAACACAGATATGATTGAATCATATGGATTCAAGAATTTGGTATGTCCAAAAAAAAATTACAATAACAATTGAAATGATTTATTTGATAAGCTAAGCACTAATTGTCAAGTCCTCTAGGTCCAGTGTTACAGCAGTGTTGCAGTTCAACGAGTTAAGTGCACAGCGAAGACTCAAAATGACAGCATGCATAATATATCCAAGGAATTTTACTAAAATCATCACCGGTAAGATAAAGAGCATTGCTGTCATACAATTTCTCGATAGTACCCGTGCCAAAATCCGTACTATTTCTTCGCCATGGTTTGAGGGACGATTTGCAAAACCCAGCTGGACAAGGAGATGCCTGAAGCTCAATTAGGAATTTTATCTTCTCTGGATGAGAAATTGACAAGTAAGTATCCATCAATCTTTGTAAGGTCGGGGATTTCGGGAATTAAAGTTGAGGCTTTATATTTAGTGCCTTGCTGTTCGCCATAGCAGGGAATATAAGGGTATCGTTCCCATTGGCTGAAGTCAACAATATCTGTTGATGGTGAGAGACGCGATTGGCAGGCCACCGAGGGAAAGAAGATTCAATTTTGCGAATGAACATTCCGCATGAACATTCTTGTTACGGAGATGTAATACTGACGAGAACACAATTAAGTACAAAGTCTGGGCTTTTGAATACGTTTACAACATCCGATTTGGTTATTGCAACCCAGAGATATGGCTAACTTATAAGACGGGTGCGATACTCAATGTTTTACTCTTTATTGAAACACTATTGATGGAAAAGAAAGTGTTTGTCTTTTGCATTTGCGGGTATAAAAAATCATGTTTAATGAAGCAAAATCCTATTCTAAGGAAATATAACTTTGAACCGCGTCAGCAACGATATTCACACTTTGGAGAAAACGTGACAAAAGAGATGCCCCAAATACAGAACCGCATTCTAAGAAGCAAGAAGCCACCCGAATTCAATTGTGCCTTTCGATCATTCTTGTATAAGTCTTAAAACTTTTACAGATTTGTGACTTCAATGAAAACGACACCACACTGGACAGACAACATTACAGAACATCAAGACTAGCTCTCACGTACAATGCCAATGAAAGGATATATCGTGGCAAAAGGCGTCCCATATGCCTCACGATAGTGCATTGATTTTGCAACGTTTACAGGAACTACTCAATTGAAAAATTCTCTTCCAATAGATAAAATAAATTGTTTTAAAATGATATTTGAAATGAAAATAGCGAGTTCTCATTCAAGGATATGATAGCAATTGTATCATGCTCATAATAGGTAGGAAAACATGTAAATATCACGCCACAAAGCGATATCCGTGAGAGGAAAAACAGGTTGAAGTCATGCGTGATATTTGAAGTATTCGGCACATTATAATAGTCTGTTTTATTTTCTCTGATACAGCAACTCTTGGAAGAAAATTGCACGGAGCTTAATTTGGGAAGTAGTCTAAAAAAATACAGACTTAGAGAGTTTTTTTTTTTGGGGGGGGTGGGATCATTTAAGGATATATCAGCTTAAGTCATGATATCGTCAGGAGGAAATCCCTGATGTGACAATTTTGAAATCAATGGACAATTCAGTTTTAAAATGTATAAAAATTGAAGTGGACTTCGGTCCCACTTCGGGTGACTCTAAAAAAAGTTGGGGAACCAAACAATTCTACCTTTTAAAACATTTTTGAAACGTTCAAACCCCCAATATACCAAGAACAAAAAAACCAAACGCACTGATTTATGTGAGATCAATGAATGTGTACCATTAAAATAGGTCGTACAATTCTCTCCGAAAACTCTTGTTATTCAAAAGTCAAAACATGTTTCCTGACTTTTAGGTTACAGTACGAGAATGTAGAATGTCATTTGGTTAATATGACTCACCGGTGTTTACTGTTACAAGGATATGCGTTTGTCCAGTCGTCGAGAATATTATTTGGACAGACCAACTGCAGATTTGTTACAAAATAATAACAATAGAATCTTAAAACATTGAAGTTTTCAAAACAATTCATACCGATAGAGAGCACGTGTGTTCTAGTGGAAAGCGCAGGACTCATGACAGTGCTTGTGAGTTCGAGCCCCGGCGAGGCCAACAGTTGTTGTCCCTGGTGCCATGGGGGGAAACCCCCCCACCCAAACCACTTTATTATCGCTTATCTCATTCACCAGGGGTAAATGGGAGCTGGAGGGGTTAGTAATAGTGCGCAGTTTATAATTGGGCTGGCGAATTTCAATATGTAAAAAATGTGATTTAATCTAGTGACAGCGGCAATAATGTAAAGCGCTTTGGGACTTAATTGTATAAAGCCGCATATTAAATGCTGGCATTATTTACGCTTTTGTCCGGTAGGTCGTCCAATGTCTATCGTCATGAAAGTGCTGGAAAAGTTCATTTTTATAAAGATTATTTTGTTTGATTGTGTCTGGGAAAATAATTTTAAGATGTATTATTGTCTTAGATTCTAAAGTGTTTGCGAGTGATTAGACCCTTTAAAACTTTTGTGTTGTACGCTTCTGAAATTATATATTTTTATGAAAATGGACAATGCGAACCATTCGCACTGAGAACGGGACGGAATTTGTAGGAAAGGAATTTGTATGTGATGGATGAAGAAGAACTAGTGGACTACAGGTACCTCCTGAAGGTGTACCTGCACCTCCATTGTTTTCGCTTAATATGAGCGCAATGCATGAACTAACAATAGATAAAGACTTGTAGCTCTATTTGTTTGTGTTTTTGCAAGACGGAATCATCCGTTATGGGGAGGGTACCCCCCACCCGCCTTGGCGGATAAGGGGTCATACTAATTGTTGCTTAATTCTTTATCTGATTTTTTATCTCATTAATTGGATTAGCAAATCTGAACTGTTTTGAGTGAAGATTGGAAAAAGGGCATTTAACACTTAAATGCCCAAAGGGGTCAGCCGGCGTGGGGGGGCTCCACCGGGCGAATTTTTGTTTTTCGGCCGGATTTTATAATTTTTTTAAAGGCTGCAATATATTTTGAGCAATATATTTTGGTTTATAATTGTTGTATTTTTCATATATTCTTGAGAAAGTCATAGTAGGCATAGGTGTAATAATCTTTTATGTACATCATATAGCGGGTTGACTGTAGGAACCCTATGGTAAATTAACAAATTTAAACCACAAAATTGTAAATGGCATGAGTCAGTATTTTGGTTGATGTTTGTGTTCACTCTTCACCAATTAAGCAATCAAGCAAAAGTCAGGTGAATCCGGCCATAGAAATTAAGAAAACAATTAGTGTTCTTTTCGCACATTTTGACGCGAAATTAAAAATCAATTGTTTTGCCCTAGTTTTCTTACTGAACATTTTTTTTTTTTTTCAGTTTTTATTTCTTTCATTGTTGGATGTTTTTTGAATCTTCTAAAAGGGTGGATTTCATCTAAAACTCCATTAGGAAAGTCCCGCCGGTTTAATAATGAATGGCGTCCCTAGGGAGGCCCCCCCCCCCCTTAGGCACGAAAGGAAATGCAAACCCATTAGTACCAGCAGTTTAAGTGTAAATGACTATTTCACGTGTGCCCACGTGTAGTACGAGATAGCGACTAATGATGGACTAGGGCTGTCGCTTCGGCTGTCCGTGTGCTATTATTCAGGCAAGTGCATCGATGTCTGCAAGAGCGTAGGTGCAGAGGATGATTTTTGTTGTTGTCCTTTGGTTATATATTATTATTCCCTGTTTTCTTGTTTTTGATTCGTTTTTTTTTTTAAGGAACAAGCCCTGAGAGATGGGTTATTTTGAGAAAAAAAAAAAAGATAAATACAAGTCTTAGATTACCATTCTAGAGGATTTGTACTTTGTATATTAAAAATATTCAAATCGCCTTTGCTTGTTTAAAGTAGTCTTTGTTTTTGCAATAGTCTATGAAGTAATGCCAAGAAATGTTTTATTCAATTAGAAGACCATTTGCAAGCCAAATCCCTATTAGAATATTTGGCTGCGTCGACAATCATCAAATTTGAACGCAACAGGAGAAGGGACTGTTGCGTAACTACTACTGACTCAAAATGGCAGGACGGAACTTGAAAGCAAATGGACCAACGTTGTACCTTGGGCCAATCTACCCACCACGGTTTTGTAAATCAGAATGGGTACATTGCTCCCACCTGAAAAAAAAAATATGGCTTGATATTTGGAAGCTTCGAGAGTGCGATTCTTCTGAGCCTTCCAAAAAACCGTAAATGCGCCCCACTCAGTGATGAAACTCTACAGCAACTAGAGCAATTGGGTTGGGGGATTGTCCCAAAAAACCCTACATGTTGGACATCATGATTGCCTTAACACGTAATCACAGAATCTTAACAATATGTTGAACTGAGGTAATAAATTTATATTATCAAGTAACATTTGCTCATTGCACAAACATTGGGGAAAATACTCGACTCCACAGTTAAGCATGGATAAGGTTGTGTAAATGAATTTGGTTGTATGATAACGGTAAAGATATGCATCGAAAGGGGTCGTTGTCTTATTCTTAGTAAATAAATTAAATCTAAAAAGAGAGGTTGTTCCAGACGAATTCAATGACGATAGATTGTCTGCCTTTGTCTGGACAAAGGTATGCAATTGTCTATTGTCAGGATTTTTATTTTATTGTTTTCTGGTTTCTTTGAAAAATTTGGGTTTAAGATTTTATATGGTCTTAGTTTTTAAAGTGTTGCGCGTGAATATATCTATTGTTATTGAATGGACACTGCCCTAAACATACACTGAATGGAACGGGCGGACTTTGTAACTGATGGTATTAAGAAGAAGTCGCTAGAGGATACATGTACCGCAAAAAAGTCGTGGATGTCAAAATGTGGTCACCGTTATTTATTTATTAGTTCTGAAGCTATTTGTCAATTTGTATTATTTTATGTATTATAAACATTTTATTGTGCTGCTGAGTTGGGTCAGTATTAGAGTTAGACACAATTTTATTTAGTTAAATTTAAGACTACATTGTGTTGTTATCATTTTATATGATCTTATTAATATTCATAATTGAACTGTTTTAAATAAGATTGGAAAAAAAAAAAGGGGATTTAAATGACATTGTTTCCTAAATACATGGATTTTAAATAATGAACCACTTTAAACAATCCTCATCGTATGGGTGTGAAATGTATATTTTTTTGCTTTTTTTTTCTTTTGTCTTTGAAGTAATGCCAGAAATGTTTTATTCAATTAAAAGAATTGTTCTAGCCAACTCCCCGAATATTGCCGCTGTCGACAAGCTCAAGAGATAGGGGACAGTCGCGTGCGTAAGACCATGACTCAAACTATCAGGAACTTTGAAATTCCAATGGACCCAACTTAGTACCTTGGCAATCCAGCCACCGCGATTGCAATCACAATGGGTCTGGTTGTAATTCACATTACTCCCAGTTGAAAAAAAAAAAAAAAAAAAAACGATGCTTGATATAACATGTACATATTTGGAATTTCCGAGTGCTTATCGTCGAGCCTTGCAAAAATTCGTGATTGCGCCCTCGGTGAATAGACTTGTTCTCTTATTAAAAGCGTTTGAGGAATATTAAAAAAACAAATAGCAACTGAAGGGCAAAGTGGGTGGGGGCTGTCAAAAAAATCTGCATTTTGACATATAGTCATAGTTTAACACACACAATCACAGAAACGTGACAGCACATTGAAATGTTAATGAATTATTTTTCATGGTCGTACCATTTGCCTCATTCCACAAACCATTTGGGTGAGCCTCGACGCCACAGGAAGATGGTTAGGTTTGTTAAATGATTTGGTGTATGAAATACCGATCAACATATAAACACCGAATAAGAGAGTGTCTATTCGTAGTTAAGGGGAGACATGGCGTCAGCTTGTTTTTGAGGGATCAAATGTAGTTTCGACATTCTGAATTCTCAAAACTTTCAGGAGTATTTTACTTTATTTTTTGGTGAAAATTGGACCATTTGTCAAATGTTATGGGGACCGAATTGTACAGCATCGCACAGAGAAAGATGATTTCTTAGGTTTCGTATTGTTTTTCAGCAGCTTTACATTTACTTGGTTTTCATTGTTTTTCAAGCAGAATATTTAGAGAATACCAAAATAAATAATTTTGGGGGGTAAAAGTAGTGACCATTTACAGAGGGGTTTTAATGTAACAAAATAGGTATTATTGATAGAATTGATAAATTTATTTTTTTTTAATTAAAAAACCAAAAAATTTGCAATAATAATTAATTAATAATTGATTAAACATAAAGTGCTTCTGGACCTTTATTGGCCTATATCGCTTTTGCCATTTTTCGAAGGTGAATTTTTTGAAAACTTGCCCCCCCATTATCTCACAACGGTTGACATATTGATTCAAATTTGGTACAAAAAACTAGTTAGCATATTACTATGATCTATGAGAGGATTGAGGATTTGTATAAAACATTTAGTTTTTGAGTACATTGATTTGTTGCCACAGCAGCAAAAAGGCGAGAGAAGTTTGAAAACGGTTGCCATGGCAACAAGGAATATAATAACGCTCTCATAGGATCACAGATCCTGGTCATTGTAATTGTTTAAGAAACAAACTATGTTCAAAATAACTTTATAATTTGAAGATAAATGGGGGGGGGGGGGGGTGGGCAAAAATGGTCATTTTGAATTTCTTGGTTTTTCTTTGGTGCCGTGACCTTTGACGCCTGCTAATTAGCATACCGGAGGTCGATATGATCCGAGACAAATATATTTGAAAAAGGCTCATCATGCCAAACATTTTGGTATATCACTTGCTTGTATTCAAAGAAACTAAGTGCTGTGATTGCAATAAACATATTATTATATGAAAACGACACTATGTCCCCCCTTTTTTGAGCAATGGGACCACGTCACACTAATTAGGATTCATTTTGGCTGTTGCTTTATTGAATGATGTTGAATGGCCTCCTTCGTCTGCGTTGGATTAGGAGAGAGTTAAACGAGTATTGAAATCATTCTAAAAATATACGGAATCACAACACCAAATAACTCCTCATAGACTTGGGTACAAAATGACCTCTCATCAATTGTCATTTTCTCGGCTATAAAGCGACTGATTATTTCAAAACTGTTTTTTTTGGGGGGGGGGGAGAAGACAATACCTCTTCAACAAGAACGAAAAAGTCAATATGATGAGGGCTGATTATTTGAGCTACATAGATTCGAAGATTTGAATACTTTCAACACGCTCACACATACTTTGAAATTTTACTAGAAGTAGGAATTGCACAAGTTTCCCCAAAGCCTCGGAAAACAACAAATATGGCACAAACAAAATCTTTACCACACAAATGCTTTGTTCGGGGGTTGTTACTCGTTCAAACATTATGATTATTTTCAATTTCATTTAAAAATATTTTTATGATTTCATGAATTTTCAGGGGAGGGTGGCCAATTAAATCCCAATTTCAGACGCCACCATTCTTTTGGCTCTGACGTCGTCTATGGTGTGGTTCCGAAGGTATCAATATCTGTATGGTGCGAAGCCCTAGTAGGAAGGGTGAAGACACACCGCCGAAATTCACCATAAGGTTCCCTAGGTTCGCTAAATACAAAAGAAAATGTCAATAATAATAATAACTCTAACAGTGGAATGGGGGAAATTTTATTAAATATTCATTAGGATATAATGTTCTTTTTCTTATTTTAAATAATTACTATTCATATCCTTTATTCTAGGGGATTATCCTTCATTTGCATAAATTGATATTCATATCCTTTGTTATCCAAAACGGAATAACCCGCAACACAAAGGGATACGTTAGGGGGAAATGAAATTTCACCTCAAGTGCGTTCTGAGTGAATAACAAAAGCCAATTTCGCCCTAACGTAGGGGATGCATACTAACTCTAACAGTGGAATAGGGGGATTTTTTAATTATTCATTAGGTTATAATAAGTTCTTTTCTTATTTATATTATTAATATTCATATCCTTTGTTATTCTAGGAATTACCCTTCATTTGCATAAATGAGTATTCATATCCTTTGTTATCCAAAACGGAATAAACCGCAATACAAAGGGATACGTTATTGGGAAATGAAATTCCCAGCCGTCAGTGTAGCCCTAAGAGCGTTCTGAGTGAATAACAAAAGCCAATTTCGCCCTAACGTAGGGATAGCATAATGATAATAATAATGCATTTATATTGCTCTATAGAGAAAAGCGCCTTACCATGTTTTTAAGCAAATACAGCAGATGAAAAGGGAAAATTTGACCAAAGATCTTTTTGAAAGGTGAATCCGGAGGTAAGTAAAGGTGCTGGCCAGTCCAGAATCAAGATTTAAATGTGTGTACCGGTGCAACACTCATTTTTACACCCCTGTCCGCAGCCGGCAGTGTAGCTTGCTAATACAAAACCTGGAGGGTTGAGGCCCGGCGGTTGAGGGTGTCAGAGATAACTGAAAAACATTCTCTCGTGTGCTAAATATAGGGAAACGTAGGTGCTCATGACTTAAGCTTAGCGAAAAAGACGACATTGTATTTTAGAGGTATTCGACTTCAAGTACTTTGGACATTCAATAGAGTTGATACATATTTTGTTGAGTTCGTGGAAGGTTAATAAAACATACTTAACCAAACTGGAATAAGTTTCTCTTTCTTTATATTGGTTCACTTCAGGCGACTATATTATAGACGAATACTTTACAAAAAAAACCCGGATCTATAGTTGAGGGCAAGTCACTTCGTTTTTAAATATCGCCAGTAGCCAGTAAACGAATTCCTACTATATGTTTAATAGAAGTTTGGGAACCTCATAATATATAATTTTGAAGAGCAAATTCTTTTTGAGTTGTAGTTTTTGGAACCCAGAAATGGAAATTCTTCTTATTATATTCATTCAAATACACTGATACAGCTTAATCCCAGCCTTAATCCTAAACATAAACCTGATCTTAACGCTTAAGAGTGGACCCGTCATTTTGTTTTTCCCGCGCCATGTTTTAACGCTAGATTATTTTTGCCCAGAATTTTACCGTATTGTCTAAATATCAGTTTCGCATATTTTGGTGGAAACAAATCAAAATCGGCCATGGCGTTTTATGCTATAATTAGCATAAATACGCATTTCGGTGGCGCTATTCCAAATTTAAATTGCCCTTTAAATTGTATTAAATTACTTACTTTATTAAATTTTTATTTCAGCAATGTTATGTTATCCTATTATGGGTTAAATTTTGTGGAAAAAGTCCTGCGTGAAAGTGGTTTTTCATTTTTTGGCGGGAGAATTTGTGCGCGTCATAAAAAAATGTTTTTTTTTTTTGGACCGCCATTTTAAATCGGTGCTTCCGATTTTCATTTTTGTCCTATTTTGTGGTCGTGTCCATGTACCCCATCAATTACAGAGTTTTGGTAAAAAAAAATCCCAACAGCAATGTTGTTTTCAGAGGGAAGGGGTCCATATGAGCACCCCATGGGAATGCACAAGACCTTATGCACTTAAGTGTTAAAGTTATATCCTCATACTATTCTGAACTCTATTCTCTCGCAAGTAAGAGCGGCGTCACTACAGTAAAAAATACAACGTCTCTCGCGCCCATGATTGACTCATTGAGGCGGACCTTAATCAAATTTTGCACATTAGGTCGTACTTAATAGTCCATGTATGATGCAGTTACAGACAGAGGTCTTTTTGCGTTTTTGCGCACTAAAAGCCATTATCAAGGATCGTAGGGGAAAAGCGATTTCCCTCATACTTAATGTAAGTTTGTGAAAGGAACGAGTTCCGTAAATTATATTTATGAAGAGAAAAGCCAAAAGTAGTAATAAACTTCACCGACCGCTTCTGCACATTTATAGAAACAACTTAATCCTTGGAGATTTTCTTTGTAGCTGTATTTAAATGTTATTATATAATGAAAAATTAATTCGAAGCAGAACGTTGTTTGAATACGATATCACGCCCAGACTGATTGGTTTTGAATATTTGTCGCCATGCTGTAACAGTGTCCATGCCTGCCTCTGCGTTTACCTATATCTGTACCTGCCAACGTTAATGCTAAAGTATTTCGAAGCTATTGATTTATTTTATTAATTTATTTAATATTGATTATTTATCCGTCATAGACAGTGTTTCTTTGTAATTAATATAATTGAAACGAATAGGAAAATATCTTATCGTTTATTTCTTTCCACTATATACCGTTTAAAAGATATGACCGCCCAGTCCAATATGTCTTATCACTATAAGAAAGTATTGGACATAACCAATATGCCACTATAAAAGGAAAATAACAATTCGAAATTGTTTTTGATTCTCTGATACATAATCAAATCAGAATCGTTCAAGGTATATATATAAGTATGCATTCTTGATAAAATAGAGAATGCAACTGTAAATGTACTGTATGTTTATGGTATGTGTAGGATATATAAAATAATTACTACTGATAGTCTTAAATGAAATCGACTTCCACATTAGACAAGTTTATTATTTCAACATTTGTACTCGCTAACACAGGTCGCTCTTTGTTTATAATATGTGCCCTTTTCAAATGCTAATATATGTTCATAAATGAACAAGTAATTAATTGTATCTACAGAGATAAATCACAGCAATCATGTTACTGAATAAACAAATAAAATTAATATGC